>ML220150.1:99955-131894 GCA_004786065.1 Ascodesmis nigricans | reverse complement strand
CCACCCACCCTCCCACAACCATCACCCACCACCACCAACCCACCTCCCACAACGCCCATCACCCCTCTGCGCTCCCCATCCACGAACGTGTTTCTCGCTGTTCCGCATCGCCTGCTGTCGTCTCGACATCGTCTGTCCCACAGGCCCCATCGCATTCCTGCCCGAGTTCGGTTTGCTGCTGGCGTCCCTGCGCACCCAGAGCAACGAGCCCCGTCGCTCCACGCCCCAACGGCTCCTCCCATTGCCCACCGAACGCTACCGATATCGCGGACAACCACAACGACATTCGTTCACCACCACCACCACCCACGACACTCCGCTCTCCCTCCACCGTTCTCCGCTTCCATCCTCCGCCCATTCGGCCGCCATAGCTCGTCTTACCTGGTGGCAACGTCGCGGTCAGGACTAAACGTCGACGAAGAGACGTGAACACGACTTCACACTCACACACCGGCGCGACGCTTTGTGAGTTTGAGCTCTGGTGGGTGCTTTCCCTCCCCTCTCCCTCGTTGTGAGTGTTTCTAGACGTTTTGTGCCGTCTCTGTCCATTAAGGGCTGCGCTGCTCTTGTTGAGCGTGTCGCTTGTGAAGACCAGGACGCTCTCGCGACTGTGCGTCGGTCTGCTGATGCTGTTGTGTGTGCTCTTCGCCACACACCCTCCCCCCATCCTCCCCCCCCCCCATCAACTACCCTCATGGTGATGGTGATGGGATGGGGATGCTGGGATGGGCTGCGACGGTGGACGGGAATTTTCCTTCGCGACACGCTCAGCCCTGATGCCGTTGCCGCTGCCGCTGGCGCACCCTGGTGTGGCTGGATCCAGCGCGGCTGCTCGACAATGCTTTGCTTGCTATGCTTTGCTGTTGAGGGGCTCTGTTAGGGTTGCGTCCAGCGTGTCCCCATTTTTAAACTTTCCACAATCATTTTCTTTCTTGCCCCCTATAAACTTCTCCCCCCCATTCCTTCCGACAACACTAATTCTTTCGTTTCTGTCATTGCAGCACTCAAGCTCCCTCGGTTGCTCGCTTCTCAGATCACTGCCCCGCACCCGCCACTGCCTTGCAACGATCACCGTTACCTCTCACCAACCACCCTCAACTTTCACATCTCACCGCGCTTTGCGACGACGCCCAGTCCACGGACGCCATAGGCGTCGCCTATCAAGTTTGCGAACGACCTAGTACGCCGTCAGTCGACGAACCACAGACACTCCCATCACCATGAGCCAGATGGATGCGAAGCCCTCACAGCCAGGGCCAAATATGCAAATGAACATGAACAATATGGGCATGGGCGGGGGAATGGAGACGGGTGCTCCCCCACCAGGCACAGAACGCAAGCTGCTTCACACGTACATTTACGACTACTTTTTGAAACACGACATGCTCGACTGCGCAAAGAGCATGCTCAGAGCAAAGGAGGCCGGAGATATCAATTTCGAAAAGGACCGCACAAAGCACGAGGGCCAGATGAATGGCGTTGACGACGATGCTATGGACACGGATAACCCACTACGGCCCGAGCTCATTGATAATGCGAAAAGTGTAAATGATCTTCCCAAGGCTGTAACGCCAAACTCGGCCCAGGGTTGCTATCTGCTTGAATGGTGGTTTTGTTTCATGGACATCTACTTTGCTAGGAGCAAACAGGGTAGTCCAAGTCAAAACGCGCAGCAGTATATGCAGCAGGTAAGCTTGCGAGATTCCGAGGCTGGTGTATAATTCTAATGATTTGCAGCAACGGTTACGGACTCAACAACACTTTGCCCCTCAGCAAGTGATGGCTGGTGGCATGGCCGGTTACCCTCCCCGTATGATGGCCACCCCGATGATGGCGAACGGTGCAATGCCCCACGACGGTAATCTTGACATGAAGGGCCAAAATCCGATGGCGCGACGCGTGATGCAGACCATGGGAAGGTAAGTCATGTATGGCGTGGTGCGGTTGTGGCGTCCGGATGCTGATCATCGATCGCGTGTAACAGAGCCGGTCCGGGCCAGATGAACGCCATTAATCGCCCGCACATGATGATGCAGCGCACGGATAGTGAAGTTGCCATGAACGGCCAACAAGCCCGCCCTCAGTCGCCTGCCACCTCGGGAGCCTCTCCAGGAATCAAGCGTCAACGTTTGGAAAACGGACAGTATGAGCAGATTGGTCCGAACGGTCGAGGTCAGCCTGGGCAGCAGCCCCATCCTGGCCCCGTCTCGGCAGCCCAATCGGCTCAGCACCTTTTGATTGCCCATGGAATCAATCCAGACCAGCTTAGTTCGCATCAATTCCAAATGTTCCAGCAACAACCACCGATCCAACAGGCAAAGTCGGCTCAACTCTATGCTCAGAGTCTGCAGGCGGCCCAGCAGAAGGGAATGCAGTCGGCCATGAAGGTCATGGGCCAAACCCCTGGACAGGCCGGCTCTCCGATGATGCCGCAGACCACCGAAGGCGGAATGGGCACTGGTCTTAACGAGTTTTACCAACCAGGCCCAGGCGGAAACATGCGCGGCGCCGGCAATATGGCGGCAGGAGGCAACATTGCTCTACAGGACTATCAGATGCAGTTGATCTTGCTTGAACAGCAGAACAAGAAACGACTGATGATGGCTCGCGCCGCTGAGCAGGACAACATGGCCCACCCAGAAGGCCGACCCGGTTTCCCTCAAGGAATGTCGCCCAATCGTGCCAATCCATCGCCAGGCCCCGGAGGTAAGCCTCAGGTGGCTGGTACCCCCAAGATGCCGAACCAAGGACCCGGCTCTCCTCTCCCTGATGGACAAATTGCTGGTCATATGCCACAGCGCAGCTCTCCGGCCTCTGCAGCAGGCTTTAACGGACAGATGCCAGATGGTCAGCATATGATGCACAATATGAACATGCTTGGAGCTGGGGGCGCACCAAATGGCGCCATGATGCGACCGCCTGGTTTCAACGGCCCGATGGGACAACCCGGCATGGAAGGGCAGATGAATCCGAACATGGTTCGACCGCCGCAGGCTGGTCGAGGTCACCCCGGAGCCGGCGGAATGTGGCAGCAGCCCGGAGCTCAACTCCAGCCTGGGCAAGCGCCTCCCGGCCAGCAACCTGGTGGTCCTCAGCAAGCCCAGACTCCACAGCAAGTAGGAACTCCTCAACAGGCCCGGCAAAACATTCAACATGGGAACATGCCACCACCTCAGGCTCCCCCGAACGCGGGCCCTAATCGCCCAGGTGCCCCCGCTTCCCCCCAGGTAACTAACCAGCAACCTCCGACGCCAACACAAGGCGGTAAGCCGGCCGCCGGCAAGAAGGCAGCCCAGCAAAAGCAAACCAAGGTGAGTCCCCCGCTCCCAAGAACATTTGAAAATCTAAATCCTAAACAGCGCGGCTCTCAGGCGAAGAAGGGCGGCGCAGCACCACCATCAGCCGTCACACCCACCGCAACCTCGGAACCCCCAACCCCCACAACCCCTCAACACACCACTACTACTTTTGCTACACGACCACAACAAAACTTTGCCGCCGGTGGCCCCCAGAACGCACCCACCCCAGGCGGATCACAACCCTCCGCCGCCGGCAACGCTCCGCAAAACCAACCCCCGCAAAACCAACCAGCGCCTGGCGCGCCACAACAACAACCACCTCCACCACCGCAACAGATGGATCAGGGATTCATGGACATGGACACGAGCGTCGGATTTGATAATGGTTTTGGGGGTGTGGGCGGAGAGGATTCGTTGCTCGATGGGTTTGATTTCGATAGCTTTTTGACAAATGGTGATGATAGTGGGGCGTTGACGGGGTTTGCGCCGGATATGGGCTGGACGGGGGATGGCGTGGAGGCGGGGGCGGGAGAGAGTTGAGGGAGTTGAGCGGAGGTTAGCGGATTTCTGTGATGAGGTTAGAAGAGTGGTGGTCGTCTAGTGTAGGGGAGAGTTGTAGTCTAGTGTTGCTTATTTGCGTGTAGTCGTGCGGTGTAGTCGTGTAGTCGTGTAGTGTATTCGGGGGTGTAGCTGGCATCGTTCCGCGTCGTCTCGTCGTCTGTCTGCCTGCTCTGCGGTCTGTCGGGGGGTTTTAACACCTTCATTCGTTTCGTTTCCTTGTTGATCCTTTTCATTTTTCTCTTTTCATCATTTTCTTTTCTTTTATTTCATTTTCTTTTCTATCCTTTCTCGTTGCTTTTCTTTTTTTTTTTTCATTCTTCTTTTTTGGATTCGCTTTTTGTTTGGATTCTGACTTTTATTGGTACTGCGTTCATCGTTGTTGCAATTTTGAGCTACTGAGCTAGTATGAGTTACATGCGGTGGGCTACTGAGCTACTGAGCTATCTTACTTATTCTTCTACTTCTTTGATTCTTCGATTCTTATCTGAATTTTTCTGAGTTGTGTGTGGTGTGTTTGTAGGGGGGTTGTTATTCTAGCTACTACTTCTACTGCTCCTACTGCTCCTACTCGTGCCGAGTCGAAAGGGTGTGTTGGGTTGAGGTGAGGTTTTACTCGTTAAATCAAGTACAGGTCAAGTCAAGATGAATTGAATTGAATTGAATTGAATTGAACTGAATTGAACTGAACTGCACTGCACTGCGCTGAAGCGTGCCATATTCTAGTAGTAGTAGTAGTAGTAGTAGTAGTAGAAGAGTCTTGAGCCCCGAGTGCCATGGTTACATACTCTACTAGTACTAGTACATGGTAGCAAACCCAAAAACCCAACAAACAGCACAGCACAGCACAGCCGACATTGGTTGGTTGGTTGGTAGCATGAGTGTGTGTGTGTGTGTGTGTGTGTGTGTGTGTATGTGTGTGTGTGTGTGTGTGTGTGCAGTATGTGTGTGTTCGGGAGTTTCATGAGCTTGAGTTTGAGTTTGGACTTGGAAAATGAAATTGATCTCAGCTGTCGTGAGTCTGGAGACGGCCGACCGACTGCCGCCGCCGCCGCGGTCTAAAAGGTGGTGATGGGGAACTTGCTGGTGGGGGGCAATGGGTGGAGTGGAGTGGGGTAGTGGTTATGATAGGTTCTGGGGCGGAGAAGGGAAGGAGGGTGGGAGGGGGAGTAGGAAGGACTAAACTGCAATACGGCCTGACAAGGTATAGATTAAGTGTAGCATACTGAGTAGATATTTTTGATCCGCGTCAACTCAGCGTAGCTCCCAATCTTCCAGTCCCCTTCAAGGCTCAAAGTTCCTCACCATCACAGCCCATCTCTACAACGCAAACCCCCCAACTCGGCCAGCAAGCAGCTGAATTTAACCTCCCTGGATCTGGATCGGGTATCTCCCAGACTCGAGTTCTCAGCTACGAAATCCATGAACGAAGAAAACACCGTGAATCCATTCCTTCATTGATTCATTCACGGAAAACGAACGTTGGTAGTATAAGTGGTATAACAAAACCCAAGAGCCGTGATAATAACATTCCGATGCCCGTCGCCGCCAATCTATGTATGACCGCGTCCCTCCATCCCTCCATCCCTCCATCCCTCCATCCCTCCATCCCTCCATCCCTCCATCCCTCCATCCTTCCATCCCTCCATCCCTCCATCCCTCCATCCCTCCATCACCCCCTTCACCTCTCCACCTCCCAACTGAAAAACCCAAACCGCAACGAACGAAAAACGCAACGTAAAAATGGTAACGGTAACTCCAAACCAACGACAACAACAATAACAGCAACAACCCCCCGGCCCCCGACGACACCCACAAAGTTTCTAATATACAGATATCCAGATTGCGTCCGCGTCTAACCCTGAACCCTCGGACAACGACCCGCCCGCCAGTCCAGTAACATAAAAAAGCGGGAAATAAAAACGGAAAACAAAGAGAAAACAAAGAAAAAGTCTATGTTTCATGACACGACGCGGTCTGACCAGGCCGGCGATAACGTCCCGGGCATGATGTAATGATGAGAACCATCATCGCCTAGGGGATATGGCCCGTCCATCCCACCTACCGATCACCAACATCAACATGTCCGCCCAAAGACTCCGACAGAGTCTACCTCTACCCTACCTTTACCTCTACAGTCCCCCGGTATAATCCGCACGCTAAATCCAACGCCCAACGCAAACTCCGCTCCGCAGTCTGAAAACTCCCGTCTATATCCCTGATACCCCGAAGACGTCCTCCCATAAATCCCCAACCACCAACACCCCCAGCCCCCCACACAAAGCCTCGACACTAAACCTTTTCCTCCTCTTTCCTCTTCTTCGCATTATCAAAGCTCTTGAGCAGAGTCTGATACAACAGCAGCATCACACCGCTCTGCACCGACGTCCACACGCCTCTGGGGACGACACCCGCAAAGCACCCCTTAATCCCCTCACTCCTATAGATCCACAGGAGCCCACGGAACACGCTATCAGTCTGCAGGCCGACAGCGCCGCGGACCGGTCTCGTTGTATCCGGAGACCCCGGGGCGACTGACGTGGTGGCTGTACAATGGAAGCCTCTTTTCTGCTGGAGCTGAACCGCCGGTGTTGTTGCTGGGGATGTTGCTGCTGGAATTGATGATAATGAGGCAACAGAAGGGGCTGCGTCAGTTCTGACAGCAGTCTGGAGCCGTGTTTTCACCACGTCAAGAGGACACGTGATTACTCCTGCCAACATGCCCGCCATAGCACCAGTGACGATTTCCGCGGGAACGCCAATGTCGGTGGTTCCAGGGGCGGCCCGCATCTTGGCGACCTTCTGAAAGTACTCGTAGAAGGCGAATTGGAGGGCCGAGAAGGGGAGGTCACGCATGAGGGTTGCCTTGTAGCCGTAGAACAGAGCCTGAAAGCCTTCAACCCTGACGATCGTCCTGGCGGCATCAAGAGTGGAGCGGTAGTTGTAGCCCGAGTGGAAATACGGGTTGTTGTAGCGCCCCTGGAGTTGTAGTCGTGTTTTCAGGACTTCCGAGGGAACGTAGACGAAGGAGGCGAAAAGATCGCCGATCAGGCCGGCGGTGAGATAGGAGACTGTTGGAGACACGCCACGGTCAATGAGGAAGCGTTTTGAGTATTCATAGGTTCCAAAAAAGATGATGGTGCCAGGGAAGGAGCCTAGGAAGGCTGGGGTGACGCCCGAGTAGAGGCCGCGGAAGAGACCTTCTTCGCGGAGGATGGTGGCGTATGCGGTGGGGGTCGTGGAGTATTTGAGGGCTGTCGGAGCGCCTTGTTGCCGGGTCTTTACCGTGTCGAGAGAGTGCATGAGCATATCGCCCGTGGATCCACCAATACCGCCGGCCATCATTGCCTGGAGTGTCCAGTGGTTAGCTGTGGAGATGGCGGTGGGGTGCGGGGGCCGACGTGAAGGTACGGAGGACGAGATTCATGTTCCCGTGAGCTGGAGCGAGTGGATGGCTTTGCCGTGGGTGTCATGGCCGCTGCCGATGAAGGTGGAGTAGCCGGCGGGGGGATTGACGATGCCGTTGACAGGTCATGGTGTGGAATAGCGGCGGAGGTGTTGGAGGAGGAGGAGGGACGCGGGGTGAAGAGGTTTTCGAGTCGCGGCGACTGTGACATGGTATTCCCGCAGGAATGCGGGTGGAAGCGGTGGGAGGAAGGAGCGAACACGCAGCGGAGAGGTGAAGAGGCGGAGAAGGAGGCGGCGACGGCAGTGGTGATGGTTTGGTGGACGTTGGTGGGATGGTTTGCAGGAGTCGCAGAAAAGTCCTTGTGCGACCTTGACGGGCAAGCACTCCTACGCACTCGGATGACTACGCATTTGAGCACAAGTGCGCAGTGCGCAGTGTACGAGAATCATCAATGTCAAAATGTAAAAACATCAAAGTATTGTCCCCCCTATCAAACTACCATTGAGCTTGCAATAAATTACAAAAGATCAATTATTTCCACAGGAAAAATTCTTCCCCGCCCACATCCACAAGGGATTCCACCTCCAAGTCACTCATTCTCATAACACAAACCCCTTGATAACATCACCCACAAAAATTCAGTATATAGACCCCCTAATCCTATAAAACAAAGTAGACCTTGAGCCAGTCGACGCCACCTCAACTCCTAGATGCAATGGATCCGTCAGTGTAAGAAGTGTTATCCAGCCAATATTGTAAAGAACAGATAGGCGTCTGTGATGAATGGTAGCTGGAACGTCTGTACGTGCGTAGGCTGTAAGGTCTCCCCAACACAGGTAGCATGTCACCATTATCCGTATTTATCAAACGCAAGTGCGCCCAGTTTTCGGAACTCGTGGAACTGGGTGGTGAATCACTTCCGGTTTCGTGAAAATTGACCTCGGCTTCATTGTCTACATGTTCGTTGGTGAGTACTCAACGTTTCCCACGCCACAGAGTGAAGAGGAGAATAGTACCACTAATCTTGGGGTAGGACATGGCTGCGGAAAACATCAATGATCTCGAAACCAGGTTGGTCATCTGTGTCACTCGTCAGCAATTGTTCTACGGAAAGAATCTGTTATACTCACCATTCGGGGATTGCATGTGAGCTCTAACCAAACTGATCGTATGCTCGGTGAGTTCCGTTTCCGGATGTTTCTTCCCCAAAACCTTCTCCTGAAAATCCAGTGCCCGTTGAAGCCATTCCAAGGCTTCAGCGTTCTCATCTTGCATATGGATGACTGAGCTGATGCAAAAGATAGTGTCAAGTGTATATCGGTGGCCGGCCCCGTGGACAACTTTGCTGACCTCCAATACATCTTTATATAGCTGCAACGACTCATCAAGTTCGTTCTATTTTTTGAGTATCGTTGCCATTTTGAAAGAGATAGAAACTGTTCCATGGCCCTCCTCCCCGTAGACCTTGTATCGGGCCAAGAGTGACAGTTGGTACCATTTCAAGGCTTTCATATGCTCGCCTTCGCGGTGAAACATAGACGCTCTTGTCGTACTAATAGAATGGATCTCGGTCCTTATCAAGTTCTTGAATTCCAAAGACTCTTGGGACACGTCCGGGATGGTTTCGTCCTCCATGAGCCGCGATAGGATTGAGCCAAAAACTCGACCATACTGCTTGCCCCCACCGCTTTCCAGATCGCCTTGGGCCTTGTACACCTGTCAAATAGCAACGTTAACCCCCCATAGAAGTGGAACTTCCTTCCCTAGTATACTTTGCCACCCTTCTCAGAATCTTTAAAACCACTCCAAGGCTCTGCAATATTCCCTTCGGTGCTGAAACAATTTTGCAAACTGATACTCGCAACCATGCAGTACTCGATGATGGTCCATCTGTGAGGTCTTCACCCAATCCTCCCGAATCTTTAGGAATCCACTTAGTCCCTGGTTGAATTGGTTGCGATTTGTTGATAACCCAGCAATCTCCGTGCATACGAAGAGTTTGTCGCAATCCCACCAAGTCGTCGCTATGACTTCAAAAGTCTTTTGACACCACTTCATGACCTCATAGTCTTCTCCTTTCTCACGGAACACCTGTCCAATCATATAATCAGTCTCAAGAACGTTGGGATGATCCCAAGACCAAACCTTCCGCCGGTGTCGTCAAGCACTTTGTAACATTATCAAGGCCTTTTTATACTGCTTTTGCAGCACTAAACCTAGAGCAATGTTTATTTACGCAACTGTCACATATATTATGACCATCGGTGTATCTTATCATGTTTTTTAGAGTCTGTTCCAATCGTTGAACTGTGGCATCAACCTCGACTTTCGGATTGGATAGTTAGGCCTCACCAAGTTTGATCGAGGCCTTAAGAGTCAATGGATTATGCGTTCCAAAATTATTCTCCATTGCTTCTACTGCTCGGCGAAGCCATTCCAGTTCCTTGGACTGGTCGTGTTTTAATTGAAAAAATTCCCCATCGTAAGTTGGAGACGGTTGACTTCAGGTAAAGTAGTGATACCCGTTTCATCCACTTTCTGCAGAAAAGCTAGAGCATGAGGCAAGTTCCAAAGCACGTTGATAGATTATCTATCAGGTGTTCGGGGAATTGTGTATCCAACGCAATGGTCAACATACGAACCATGCCAATCATTTCGGCTTTATCCATCGTGATCCGACTCCAGAACGACACCAATTGATGAATTCTGTAGTAGGGGTGAGCATGAACTCCAGACGCGTCACTTTTTGTTATGAGTGCAAAGCTCAGGAGTAAGCCAATACTGTCTTGTATAGCTATGGAACCAGCCGAATTGAATTGAGTGTACTCAAGGACCAGTTCCGAAGGTATCCCATCCGGATCCAAAAAGCTTATGAAGCGTAGAATATTGATCGCAAGCGAGCTCTTCTTCCTTATCTCATCAATGGTTATAGACCAAGTCTTCATGACTGCCCCGCTCGCATAACCCATATCATCTACAATACAAGATGAGTCATGGATATCGAGTTACATCATTTGGAACTTGGCGCTCTCCTTGAATATGGTTGTCCTTATATACGCCGTAGCTTGTGAAATAGCGAGTGGAAGAAAGTTCAGGAGTCTTAAGGGTTCCGCTTCGATGTTCGATTCCGACTCGGATGTTTTGGACTCACCAGAACCATCAAGCAATAGATTTTGAAACATGGTAGAAGATTCATGAGGTTCCATCTTCTGAACCTCGACTCCGCCGTTGATAGGAACTGCAAATCGAGGATGCCCGTGAATGGGTTGGTCGCGGGTGGTAAATAGAATTCCGCCTCGTCTTGAAGGGATGAATTTCGAGTCGGCTTTGAGATCGTCAATATTATCGATAACTATGATCTATTCTCCGCTTTCTGCTCTCTCGAGCCAATCCTTGACAGCGCCATGTCTTCAATGGGCGCTGAAGTTGAATCACTTTCCGGTAAGATGAGCTTGGCAATCGCGCGATAGCTTTCTTAGAAAGTATCATTGGAGTTTCCATGAACCCATAAGATGTTGGTCGCGGCATTTTCTTTGCATCTACGATAGCAGAACTCGATAGCGATAGTCGTTATAATGATTAAATTTAGCCAGCAATCCACAAGAATGTTATATGATTCAGATCATGTTACTCCACCCCCCCAAGAGACCAAAGAGCAGCTCGAGGCTGAATGTGGTCCTTCGGTACCAAAACAAGATCGAGGCGCGCCTGTACATCTTTGCGTTCAACATAGTTCGGGACACGGGGCTAAGGAATGATGATTATAGGGTTGGCGGGATTGATTTTTTACGGTCTGTGGAAACAGGTAATGTGCATGAATGGACCAGAATGATAATGTTAATGACCTATTCAAGCCGTACCTTGGGTTGAAGTCGCTTTTAATGGAGCCGCAATGTTGATCAGACTTTCGGCGCATTTGCGTAACCGTTCCAATAGCTCTTCAAGGGCTCTACGATCTCGTAGTACCAACTTATATTCTGTAGCGATAATTCCGATTTCTCTATGTTTAATCTCTCCTTCGCCGCGTTGATGGCTTCAATATTGCTGGGAATACTTTCAGTCCATATGTTTTCCATCTGAAAGTTGGTTTCAGGCGAAGAGGAGAGGTCATCGAAGACTGACAAGGCGTTTGATGTTGGCACTCTCTCCTTATGAGATCGTCGGGATTGAATTAAATGTCGGATTTGGGGAAATGTCCGACATGCATGGAGTGTATGATAATATGTGAAGACACAGGTGGCATGACAAAACTAAACCTCATGACACCGAGTTGGGTTTATGCTGACAAGCGGTTCTCATGGAATGCCCACGCCCGTACTCTCATCAACCTCCTAATCACCAGTCCATGGAACAGCGAATGAAGCAGACTTCGGTATGGTCCCGCTCGATGTTCAAGCACTCGTTAATCTCGGCGTAGATGATCCGGTATGGAAGAGCTGGGTGAGCCAGCGGATATGTATGTTGATGAACAATAAGCCTCATGTATCGATGTAAACGTTGGATGATACGAGGGACACCGTGGAGGGATTCGAGCGGTACCTAGGTCACCAGCGTTACTACCTGTTGATCGAAGATATGGCAGCGGGATTCTGACAGATAAGGTGGAATATTGATGGAGAAGATTTTCCAGAATCCAAACTGGCAGCGGTGGCCGAAAATCAAATGTGACAAGTTTCGAGCGAGGCTGAAGGTAGCGGATGGTAACAACCTTGTGAGCGTTGGAACTTGTGGAGATACGAGCGGAATAACACCGAGCATACTAACGCCGAGCTAGAAGCGAGAGGAAGATGAGATATGCGATGCTGAGGTGGGGGGAGGTGGTGAATGCAGCGAGGTCAGGAGGAAGATGATGTTGAGCACAAGAACCTGAGCCAGCCCATGGTGTGGATTATTCCAGGGTCCCGCTTCAACCCCGCTTCAACGCCTACCTATGTACTCCCACTGCAACACGGAATATTGAGCGTCCGGAGCGGGCGGTTGAGCCTAAGGTCAGTGACGCCTGGGAAGACGCCCAACGCACGACTCTTATCTCAGTCATCATCATTTATCGTCCCGCACACAGTTTACTGCCTCACCCTCGCTATCACCTACTGAAGTTGACATGCTATTCCTGGTGAGTATCTCTGACTCGAATGGGGAGAAGACACTGACGGGGAATTGTCGTAACGGACAGCGAGGCCAGAAGGGTTGATCGGGGATAAGGCTAACCTCTCGCAGACGCTGCCGTTCATCAAATCCCCTAAAGTATTGGATTATACCCCAGCAATATACGACAGGAGCACTACGCTTCAGAGATCCATACACTGGAATCAGACAAACTTTTCATACCTGGAGATGCTGTTGAAAACTCTGCCGAGTGATAAAGGAAGAACCGGATGGTGTGCCTCGGGGGGCAATGATTGGATATACTTATATCAGTGCCCAGTTGCTCAGAATAGGTTCAAGATTTATTAGAGCAAAAAATACCAGGATTGGCAACCGGCTGAACATACCAGCGGTCAATCTGGAGTGGGGTCACGTGTGGGTTTAATCAGAAGAGATCACTCGACTTGAAAACCGGTCAGTACCCCGTGTGAGTATCAACCAGCCGAGATGGTGCTGCAAGTGTCGTATAATCCTTTTTAGCTTCTCATCTTCTCACCTAATGTTCCTGTTTCTTCTTCTAGATCGGTATCGCATCTCTCGGACGCATTCACAGATTACTTTTTTCACTCGCTGATGAAGTCAGAAACAGCATGTCATCTCATATTTCACTCTACTGGATATCAATCAACTCAATCTCTAATGGGAACACTCCGGAAACATTCCATCTTCAAAACAACAAATGGAAACAACTCGACCAACTCCTTCCAATCTCGCCAGACTCAAGCGGTACTCTTCTTCCTCCTCCACTCCAAGATGGGCTGTCTCAAAACACCCTACCAACAGTCAGTATCCATCTCTACTTCAAAAGGACGTTCTTGGTCACTCACCAAGGTAACAATCGGAGCCTCCGGCTGCAACACCAATCTATCCTCCTCCAACTCCGCAACACGGACCTGAGTATTCCCCAACCAATTAGGAAAGCTCGCGACCTCCATCGAATGCCTCAACACCGGCTTGCCATTCTCCTCGGTGACTTTAAAGGGGCCCGAGTATGCGAGGTAGTTCTTAGCTACCGACACCAGCTCCTCGGTGGTTCCGCCGGACAGATCACCATCGGCGAACTTTGGTGTTCCGGGTGTCATCAGTTGCGCAGACATGTAGCCGTCGGGGGTGTACATGATAATTCCGGTGGCATTGCGCGTCATGGGGTAGACGGTTTCGTCGCCGGGCTGGACAGGCTCGCAGCGGTAGCTGATGAGCTCCCAGGCGCCGATGAGGGCGTTGCGGAATTGTTCGACGGGGGAGGTAGCAGCGGGGGACATTCTGTTGCGAGGCTTTTCAGAAGGTAAAGGGTTCGAGGTGTCTGAGTATTGGTGTGTATCTCGTGGGTTGTCTATTAGGGGTATGTTTGTTGATGATGATGATAGCAGGACGTGTGTCAGTCATATACCAACTCCATCAGCTCAAGCTCTCCACCTGGCCAGTAACGGAATCGGCAAGCACCAGGCAAGCCCGGCACGTCCAAGTTCTCCCGTGGAACCCCACTTCCGCTTCATGACGATGGCGCCCGAAGCATCTCCGAAATTTCTCCGCACTCGGCCCGGCACCCGTGGCCGCCCTGTCCGAGCTGTGCACACAGCACACCTTCTCGGCACACCCGCAATGAGCGTTCCGCTCCTTCAGCTCCTGTTTCGGGGGATCGGCTCGCCATCACCCTCACACATCCACCTTTTCCGAACACCGGGTATAACCTGGGTATATAGCTCTGGAGCATGACATTCATCATCTCCAGCTTGCGCTGAGCTATATCTATTCCCGCGAGTCAACATCTCTCTTCATCTTTTATGTCCATCTGCTCCCACCAACCATCTATAACACCACTCCCACTCCTCTCTCCCACCACTACCAACACCAAAATGCCGCGCTCCCTCACCTCCCTCAACGCGCTCATCACCGGCGGCGCCTCCGGTCTCGGAGCAGTAATCGCGCGCCGTCTCGCCGCCGAAGGCGTCAACATCTGTCTCAACGGGCTCTCCTCCGACGAAGCGGCAGCCAAAGAGCACTGCACGGTTCTGGCGAAAGAACACAATGTCAAGACGACGTACGTCCTTGCGGACGTGTCGAGTCCCGAGGGGTGCGAGAGCGCGGTGAAGCATACGATTGAGGAGCTGGGGAGTGTGGATATTGTGGTTGCGAATGCGGGATGGACCAAGTTCGCGGATTGGAGTGATTTGGAGGCGTTTACGGAGGAGGAGTGGGTTAGGTCGTTTAAGATTAATACGCTGGTGAGTGGTGTTGATGCTCTCTCTTTCTCCCTCTCTTCTTCCTCCAATTCTTCTAAATGTGGAGTGTTTTGTGGCTAATATACTTCCAGTCACCCCTCTGGCTCTTCAAATCCGCCTCCCCCCACTGGCAATCCCTCTACGCCAGCACCCATCGCGCGGGTGTCCTCCTCACGACCAACTCCCTCGCCGGACTCACCTCTACCGGTTCCTCGATGCCCTACAGCGTCACGAAAGCCGGGCAACTCCGCATGGTCGAAGGTCTCGCCTACAACAACGGCCCGTGGGTGCGAGTTAACGCTGTGTGCCCTGGGTTGATTGTAACGCCGTGGAGTCTGCGGTATGGGGAGGAGCGGATTAATGCGATGCGGGAGGCGGCGCCGTTGAAGCGGGAGGTGGATCTCGAGGATGCGGCGGATGTGTTTGTTATGTTGGCCAAGAATGAGAGTATCACCGGTAAACACGTGACGGTGGATTGTGGATTGGCGAGGGTTTCGTAGAGGGGAGGAGGAGGGGTGGGAGGAGAGGGGAGGGGAGATGGGATAGTATGTGTGTGATACCTGAATATATAGATGTGGATTGAGAAACTGCGCTTCGTGATATCAACTTGCCTTTTACAATAGCTACCGAATACATATGGGTATATATCCTTGCACCTTGAACACCAAGCCCCAATAACATAGTTTTGAAGCCCCAGAAACGAATCCCTCCTCTGGATCCAGTTCACGAGTAGTGATCACGAACTTGAACTGCCGTGTCGGTCTTCCTGCGCTCCACAAGAAATAGAATTATATGAATGCGACCGATGCCATAACCATCACGAAAAAATTCTAAGATCAGAAAATATCTACAAAGATCGAAACGAAAGCAACAACCCAACCGCGCGCTCCCATCACAACCCTACGCCTCCACATCCCTACTCTTCTCAGGCCACTGCGTTCTCCTCCTCGCACGAATATACAAATTCAGCGGCCTAATCAACTGAAACTCCGGATCATACTCAATCGCGTCGGTGCCCTCCCTCTCAAACTCATATCGATACACCAATTCCGCGAGCAACACCTTCACCTCCTGCAACGCAAAATTGAATCCAATACAGCCCCTCTGTCCCGCCGCAAACGGAATATACGCACAGCGATGACGGTTCTTCACCTCCTCGGTATCCCAGCGCTCGGGCTCAAACCGCTGCGGATTGCTCCACACATCCGGGTTGACGTGAATCGCGCGGATCGCGGGAATGATTACACTCTCCGCGGGAAGCTTGTAACCCCCTGGGACGATCACCTCCTTTTTCGCGGTGCGGCCGGGCTGATAGGAGGGGTTGTGCAGCCGTTGGGTTTCCTTGATGAAGTTGTCGAGATAGTGCAGCGTGTTCGGCCGGTCAGGGTCCCAGGTGATATCGTTGTTAATGCCGTTGTCGACGAGGTCTTGGAGGAGGCGGTCTTGGACTCCGGGGTAGGTGCAGAGCGCGTAGAGACACCACGACAGCAGCGCAGATGTGGTGGTGAAGCCAGCGCCGGTGACGGGGACCATGGAGGCGAGGAGGAGTTCGCGGGGGAGACGGTTTCCCTGGTCATCAACGCCGCGGACGAGGGCGTCCACGACACAAGTCGCCTTCAACGCGGCTTCATGGAGCGGAATGTCGCGGGCGTCGGTTTGCCTGGCGAGACAGCGGTCGATGCATTCCTGGAGGATGGAGTATGTCGTCTGTTGTACCTGCCGCAGCTTCTTGGGGTCGCCGAACGGGAGGTAGCGGTACCATTCTCCGCGGGCGGTGATGGCTTTGTTGAGATGGAGGAGCGCGGCGATGTTGGTCACAATTGGGTGCAGTGGTGATTCCGGGGTCTCGAACTGTCCCAGGTCGAGGTCGAGCGCGAATTTGCCAATCGTTTGAGAGGCCAGCTTGAGCATGTATTGGTACGCATTCCACGTCTCCCCGCGGTCATCGAGCGCGTCAAACACCTTGAATGATTCCCGGACCGTGTGCTCCATAAGCGGGGTGTAGTGTCGCACCGCCTTGGGACTCATCACGGGCGGGATGAATTTATGTGTCTGCCGCCATTGCTCAGTCTCAGTATCGTTGATGAATATGGCGTTGTTGTCTTTGATTCCCCAGAGTGGATGGTTCTTGTTAATCCGCTTCGAGAAGTATTGCGATTCTGTGAGCGCGTGGGCGGCCACGCGCGGGTCTTCGGTCAGGTAGGTCGTTTTGCCCATGTTGGTCGTTTTGATCACCGAGCCGTATTTGCGGAAGAGCCGTGCGTGGTTGCCGAGATGGTCGGGGAAGATCTCGTAGAAGCTGCCAACGAGGGGGAAGCCATCTGGGCCGGTGGGCTCGCGGATGGGTTGCCCGTCGATGGTGATGCCGATAGGGGTTATGGTGGCGGTGATGGAGTCGAGGGTTGTGAGTGCGCCGGAGTCATCGGTTTGAAGACCAATGCCTGGGGAAGAGGTTAGTGATGAGATGGATGGAAGTACGGAGGAGACACAAACCAGTCGGCTCGACAATGTTGAATTCCAGTGCAAGTTGCTTTTGTAACGCCGCAAAATCCGCGGAGGGGGTTATGTCGATATCCCGCGCCGTGTCGGGAGAGCTCCCAACAAGGTAGAACTGCTTTACCGCCATTCTTGTGTTGTGTGTTTACCAATTGGCCTTCTTCGATAGATGGATCACCCAGTAGCAACCAAAACACCGTGGTATCAGGAAAGGAAAAAAGAGTTCAAGCAGTAGCAGTAGTAGTAGTAGTAGTAGTAGTAGTGGAATCTCCAACCATACCCCGACGTGTCTCCTAGCGATAATATACCCCCAGGGTGTCCGCATTCTTGCAATCGCGCTCTTCTCGCCACGCCGACTGTACCGTACTCGGGTTTCGCGGACCGGAAAAAGCTCGGGTTTCTCTCGGAGGTCATCGAGTGTAATGAAGACAACAGGATGGGCTACACGATTCTCGGGTCGAAGGCATGGATGCGACGGGAGTTTGAGGGGCGGATCGGTTACCGTTATACCGCTACCCACTCCCCACTGGTCTACATACAAGCCGATGATGACACGTTTCTTGGGGGTGATTCAAACGCGGGTATCGACGCTGCGTGTTGTCGCTGGTCGTCGATGCCAGTGGTATGACCCCTAACCCACGCACGCGAGAGTAACGTGGAGAAACCAAACCTCCCTCGCAACCCTTTTTCCTCGAATCCAATCCCATCACTATTACCGCCATCGGAGTACTATCTCTCTACGACTTTCACTGCAATCTACCCCCTCCCGGGCCCCGGCACCCCTCTCCGCCGCATCACCAACACCGGACGAAACTCGGACATCTCTCGGGCGGAGCTGCGACCCTGCATACACGGTACGCACCCGGATCACTCGGTACCCCGTGATCCGCGAGGCGACAGTAGCACCATCATCGATGACGTTTTTTTCCATGCAGCTTCTAGAAAGCCCAACGTTTCTCTTTCGCAGCTTCCGTTCTCGGAGTGTGGGGTCCGAGAAGGATGATGAGACGGGAGGCAGAACGGGTCCAGCGGACGGAGATATCTCGGGCGTCTCACGGACTCGGGGTATCGATCGTCACTCCCGGAATGCCACCTCATCATAGCCTACTCCCCTCTCATCCCTGAGTTTAATAGCAAAAAAAAAGGTCCATGTAGATACAATGCCGTCTACAGGTGCTAGAACCGAGATTACCGAGTTCTCCTTGTCCCGAGCAAAAACCGTATAGTTTATTGGCCGTTGAAGCAACCCCGTTCTTGCCTGGCCGAGAACCCGGGCTACAGTCCTCCCTCCTACCGCTGCCGCCGCCATGATACGGTTATATATAGTGCTTATGAGGGGTGGGTGCGCGAAAGAAGATTGGGAATAAGACGGATGGTGTTGGGTAGCTGATATCTCTTACACACACACGTATACGTTCGCTCGTTCGTGCCTCGAAGATCGACACCGACTACTACTACTACTACTACTACTACTACTACTATTACAACGATATCCCTCTTTCTGAACTTGACGAGACGCTCGCTATAACAAGGTCTCGAAGAAGTGGACTCTCCACAATCATCAGCTTCGACGATAACAACAACCATAACAACAACACCAGAGTTCAACATGGAGACCATCTACACTCTCCAGGACGTCGGCGAACACACCTCGAAAGACGATCTCTGGATTGTCGTTCACAACAAAGGTACTTGGTCCCGCTTTCCCTCATCCGCCAGAAGCCCGTAAACTCACAGCTCGACAGTCTACAATGTCTCTTCCTACATGGACAACCACCCCGGCGGAGCCAGCATCCTCCAGGAAGTCGCTGGCACCGACGCCACCGCTGCGTTTGAAGACATCGGGCATTCCGACGATGCGCGGGACCAGATGGCGCCTCTGTTGATTGGCATTCTCGACGACGCCGTAAGTTCACGTCCCTCCCATCAACTCTCTCATCCAACACCAACCAATCCACTAACACCGCTTCTCACAGAACGCACACGACGAAATCAGCACCTATAAGCTCTCCTACGAATCCGTCCAAGCCGCCCCCGTTCTCCAAACCCGCGCTTCCACTCTCTCCCGCCTCACGACCCTCTCTCTCCGCACCCTCGCCCTCGGCTCCGCAGTCTACCTCACCCTCCGCCACTACCCCACCGGTACAAACCCCATCCTCACAAACCCTCGCATCCTTCTCGACTCCCTCTCCCGCGGCGTCTCCCTCCCCGCCGGAAAATCCAGCGCCTCCTTCTGGAAAGGCTTCGCGACAGCGGGCGCCGCGAGTATCGTCGTCTTCAGCGCATTCGGCGTATGGCTCCAGCACGCGCTCGAGGTCAACAAAGAGTTCACGAGCTTCCCACCACGGCGGAAATCCAGCTACCGCGTGTACGGCAAAAAACCCTCTCACCGTTCTGCCACCACCACTGCCACTCTCTCTCCGGTAGCCCAGGAGAAGCAGAAAGAGGAACAAGAATCCGGTGTTCTGCATCCTAAAGATTTCCGGCCCTTCACACTCGCAAAGAAAGAAAAACTCTCCCCGAACGTCTACCGCTTCACCTTCTCTCTCCCGACGCCAACAACCCTCCTCAATCTCCCGACCGGCCAGCACATTTCCCTTCGCGCGGGGATCAACGGGCAAAATGTGATGCGCTCGTATACGCCGACCTCCAACAACCGGGACCCGGGGGTGCTCACGTTGGTAATCAAAGTCTACCCGAACGGGTTGCTGACGAACCACCTCGCCTCGTTGAACCCGGGAGACAGTATCGACATCCGCGGTCCCAAGGGCGCGATGCAGTACCACCGCTCTCTGTGTGACTCGATCGGTATGATTGCTGGCGGGACGGGGATCACGCCGATGTACCAGGTCATGCGTGCGATTGTTGAGGATCCCGAGGATATGACGAGCGTGAGTTTGATTTATGCGAATCAGAGTGAGGAGGATATTTTGCTGCGCGAGGAGCTGGAGGGGTTAGTGAGACTAGGAGAGGGGAGGGTGAAGGTTTGGTATGTGGTGAATAAGGCGCCGGAAGGGTGGAAGTATACTGAGGGGTTTGTGACGAAGGGGTTGATTGAGGAGAGGTTTGGAAAGCCGGAGAGCGGGAAAAAGGTGATGTTGTGTGGGCCGCCCGGGATGGTGGCGGCGATGAAGGGGAATTTGGCCGAGTTGGGGTATGAGAAGCCGAGTCCCGTGTCGAAGGCGACCGATCAGGTGTTTGTGTTTTAGAGTGGAGGTGGAGTGGGCTTGTTGCTTGTGGAGGATGTGTAGATAGTCGACGGTATATAGATTTTCGGTTTTGCTTAAGCTTCTGTGTATTTATTTTCAAGTATCACACTATTATTTTCGACCACACTTCAAGCTCTCATACTTCTCGTTCACTCACTGCTAGCTTTGATCTACATTTCTTTCTATTCCTCTACTCTACACCTCACGCTCCCCTATCCTCCAATATCGGTACCTCCCCCGCCCCCAACTCATCCCCCAACCCGACCTCCCACCCCCAAATAATCGACTCCATAATCCTCGCCTGGGACACGCCATCCCACATGGCCGCCTCCGTTCCCATTCCATTCCATCCCGCATTTCCATTCACCTGTCTCACACTACCGCCATCATTAGTCATGTCTATCTTCCTCCCCCTCCCGCCGCGAGCAGCAACATACCTATTCCTCAACTCCCTCTCGGCCTCCACCACAGTCGCAAACTCGGCCTGATTCCCGGAAACTCGTGATTGATAGATCTCCTTCAACGCCGCCAGCGACTTGGAGTACGTCTTCCCGCTCGCATCGGCCTCAATTTCCTCGACACACGCAATCATGCGTTTCAGCAGCTTCTTGACCTCGGACCGCTTCAGTGCGTCCGGAAGGAGCGCGAGGAGGAGAGCACAGCTGAGAGCATTGTGGATGAACGCCCACGAGCGCAGGGTCGCGGGGGAGACAGAGTGCATTTCGATAAAGGCCTCGATGACGTCAGAGGAGTTTTCGACAAAGGTGGTGGTGTAATCTTGTTCCATCGCTGCATCCGTGAAAGCTCTATCCGTAGTTGAATCTGTGGCGTCAACTTCCTCGGGCTGGTGCAACACGAAGCGGCAGATCTGGCTGATGATGTAGCCGGTGTGGATCCGGACTGTGAGGCGTTCAAGTTGGTCTAACACGCTGTGAGGACTCGTGGTGCCGCTGTGGCGGATTGCGGAGATGCGGTTGCGGAAGTGGTGGATGGTGGGGGAGATTTGTGGGCTTCTCGTGTCCATGTCCGGTTGGAGAGTGTTGTGGAGGGAAAAGTCGATGACGGCTTGGAGGAAGGCGTACATGAGGTCCATGAAGTGGATTTTTGGGTCTGGGACGATGGGGGCGGGGACGCCGCAGTCGAGGGTTATGGCGCCGTGGGGCCTGTCGTAGGAGAAGGAGAGGAGAGTGTCTTGCCAGATGATCGACCACCTGGGAGTTTGTGAGCTCTCAAATATCCACGGGGTTGAAATGGGTGTGTACCATATTTTCCGGTGTTTCTCTTGAGTATCTGGATCCAGATCGCTCGATTTCTGGTGAAGCCCGATACTTTGCGCAAGCCGAATCGTCAACCCTATAATCCCCCATCATCAGTACAGTCCCACTCCTTGCCACCCTTAACAACTTACCAAGCAAAATCCAAGCCGCCCCCGGATTCGTATCATTCCTGATACAATTTCCCAGCAGCAGCAGCGCCTGTATCTGTTCCGTTGTTGGCTGTATAAAGAAATTCGCAATCCTCAGACATTGAAACGAGCAGCAAACTGCACCCTCATCAGCCCTCGATCGTCAAAACACCGAATTAAGCTCACCGTAAACTTTAGAGTTCAATTCCCGTTCCTTCCGTTCATCATCCGAGAACTGCGTTCCGGACGCCAATATCGCAAACAGCAACGCCATCCACGACGGATTCTTCCAGTGCGTAGTCATCGACGGGATCCCATTCTGCGACTCTGCTCTCTCACGCAAGCAAGCACAAAGATGGTGCTCGAAGTCGTCTATATTGACGATGACGGGGTAGATACGATGCGACAGGTCACGGTAGATCCGGAAATACCTATTCGAGTTGGGTTATCCCCTCATCCACAACCCCTCCACCTGCTCCTCATCACCATTCTGAATTGGAAGTTTAAGCTCACCTCAAAATATCCTCATCCCCCGGCAACGTCATCGCAATCTCCGCCACCTCCGGCTGCGCCAACCACAAATGCGTAAACGGATACGTAACCGTCGAATTATGCAGTGCAAACACCTGCAATGGTAAATCTCCCCCCAACCCACCACCATTTCTCTCATACCCTCCACGTCCCTTCGGACTCCCTTGTCCTTTTTCTTGTTCCTGTTGTTGACCGAGAACAAACGCCGGTACTGAGTTACGTCCCAGATATACCGTGCCGCCAGTCGTATCGTCGCGTGCGTGGATCCCCATTTTCTCGGTAACAGTGGAGATACCAGAGGTCGTGGATTGCCGGCGTTTTGAGACTCGCGCGACAGAACAGGAGGATTCGGATGAGGCCGGCGGGTCGAGGAGGTAGGATTGTGCTGCTGCTGCTGTGGCTGAAATCGGCGCTGATGTTGATTGTGATGTTGATGTCGATGTCGACAGCCCGAACTCGCCGCTCTCGCGGAGCCGTAGTAGATCGCCTTTCAACGCGGATACCGAATCCTCAATTGCGGTTAATCGTGCCAAAATTTTATCCACTGTATTCATCGGCGCTGGGGGATTTGGAGGTGTCATGGATGGTGCTGATGCTGCTGTTGATGATTCTTTTGCATCATCCTGATTCCCCTGGTGGTGGTAAATCGGGCGATTTTTCTCTTCATCATTTCTCGCATTCCTATAGACCCTCATCATCAACCCTCATATCCTCCCAATCCACCAATCAATCCCCGGAAACCCCACCTTGTGGTTCTATTCCCCCCACCCTGGAGCCCAATCTCCCCACCTGCTACCTGACGAACGCGTTTCTCAGGCCCCAACATAACACACAGTTCCGGATGACACCTCTGGGAACACCCATCACACGGGAACTCGCCATTGCATTTGACTTTGCGTTGGCGGCATGGATAACAGGCTTTCAGTTCGCGGGCTTTGCGTTTTTTCTTCAGGAGCTCATCGATGAGGGTACGGTTGTAGAAGGTAGGGGTGCCATTGCCGGGTGTCATTGTTGGGGGAGGAAGAGGGCGGGGTTCTGGTGGCGTTGTTGATGTTGATATTGTAGTGGTTGGTGGTAGTGGGGGTGGCGGCGGTGGGTTACGTTGATACAGATTCGAATTATACATCTGCGCGCCGGATGTATCGACGACGGCGACGACGTGACGGGCGGTGGATGATGATGGATGATATTAATTTTCTTGCCGTAATCGATAGATGTTCATCCAGGGCCCCGGAGCCTAAAAAAAAAAAAGGATCAAAAATCCAACCCCCAAAAAATGAAAAAATCCGTCACCGTCCGGCGTCAACCCATCAAAACCATTCAATATCCAACTCCGAGGCCACCGGGGCCGCGGGGATTAAGTATTAGTGTACTAGTTGATCCGCACCGGACACCCACCCAGCGCCCACCCACACACCCGAGACGAGACGCCGACGCCGCTATCACCGCTGGCTCTGGCTGGCTGGCTGCATGGGGGCCTCTCGTTGCGGGTAATCGGAACACGGAGAGCTTCCGATGATGCACTTCAAGTCCATGTATCATCGTGTTTTTTCCACCTCTTCTGTGTGTGATAAAGGTCCGTAGCAAACCGAGAAGAAAACAGGAGTTGGCTAGCTAGCTAGTGTCTGAACACTACCGTACTCTAGCCCATCGATATAAGAATATATCGAATATCGATCGACTCTTCAACGCGGGGATCAGGCTTCGATAGTTACCAGGAAAAACGGGTCATCCCGAAGCACGGTAAGAACTAGGTAAACGGAAGACGGTGCCAATGCATGCCTAGACATGTATTTTATTTATTCCATCAGCAAGGCAACATGCCAAATCTGTGATGATCATAAATCATCATCACAAGGTAACACGAACTTGGGGTTGGTGGAACTAGTTCTAACGTTAGCTAGCTGGATCGATACCCAGTCAGCTACCCAATCGAGAATAAACAGTTTCACTGGCGACACCGCCAGCGCACTTGACGATTTCAGCAGTTCGCGCGTCTGCGGGTGACAGGACTGAAGATAGTGGTTGCTCGGAAGGATAGCTAGCTGCTGGAGAGAAGAGCTGAGAAGTGGGGAACAGAAGGAAATGAAGAGAGGAGGTGATTGCAGGCCGGAGCGTTACAGACGAGATGGAGCAAAAGAGAAAGAGAGGTATCACAAGGATGGAGAGGAGATGTTTGTGAAGCGGGTGATGATGCTGATGATGACAATATGTAGCAGAGAAGAACAGACAAGAAGGAGAACCACCTGGACCGCGCAGTGTGCGGTGGTAAAAGTGATTGGCAAGATCTGGATTGCCTCTGACGTATTGGGGTCACAGCTCAGTCATTCAAAATTGTGAAGGTCAATGGAGAAAGAAATTTCTGAACATTACCGTGAGCTCCTCCTCTGGCCCCCAACGAAGTGTCTTGGCCGGAATGGGTTAACCCATTAACTTAAAAGTGAGAAACGTGGGTGCTGAGAGTAAAAAGCACGGAAAATAAACGCAGCGTGGAACACATCCGTTGATCATCATGGTAAGGTAAGACACGTCAGTCAGAGTCGAGTCAGTAGAAAGATAAAAAAAGTATCACATCAAAGGAAACGCAAGATTCTGTCCACTTCCATTCCGGACGACATGGAGTCTATGGTGTAGCCGTCGGTGGCACCATGTCTTGATCATATGAGATTGCAACTCGCCGCGAAATCTTCAAGTTGTCGGCCCCCGTATGTTCTACAACAATGCTAGAAACTCCACCAAAGCTGAATGTCCATTGTTACTCCCCCTTTCCTTGCTATCCGAGATCGAAGTGCTCCCGCTAGCATCTCGCGGAATCGATGCCACCTTGATCTTTGGCTCGATGGTGTCCATAAACTCTGATCTCGTTGTTCAATTCATCTCCAACATTGATGCCGGAACAGCCGGGGTGAAACGACGCCGCGGGGCTGAGTGATATGTCCTTGGGAAAGACCTCCAAATGGGGTACGCTTGGGGATGATGCCAAAATCTCTCGTCCTCATGGACCATTAACTGCAGGTCCATCAAGGTAAGAGGCATTCCTTAGTATTTCGGGTCGTGGTGAGATAACTAGTCCTCTCGAGTTAGTAACTATCCTAATAATAACTGAGTTGTTTTCAATCGTTTACAGCAGCAACAGCCCTCATAACACTGTAGACCGCGTTAGGATGCCCTCTAGTGAGATCCCAAAGGTAATCCACAGCGTCAGGGTGAAATGATAATGGGCACCTCGGAAGTGCGCAAAGTTTCGTCATCAGGTCGTCAAATTCAGTTCTATTAAAGTAAAGTGATATCTTTGGAGCATCTGGATGATCAGAAATCCAAATAGCCACTCGTGAAGGGGCCAGATACGCAAGGAATGATCCCGAGTATAGTCCGCCAGGTTGACTGCGTGAGAGCCATAAGCTGTAAACATCACGAACTTAGCTCCATCCCGTGCTCCGTTCTGTGTTTTAACAAATTGCCGTCAAAGCATGTCGTCTGATAACCTTCCTGCCCTCCATCGATCAAGAAGATGAGCTTTGATATCTTCAGTAACGAGGCCCTTTTCTCAGCGCCGAATCGAGTAATATCTTATCGTGCGAAATGTTTCCATTCCAACAGATAATGTAAATGACAGTTGTACCGATAGATCGCAAGTATTCTTTGAGAGGGCCAGCGAGGGTGGTTTTTCCGCATGCGTGAGGCCACGGACAAGAACCACGTTGTGTTTCTCGATGATCTTCGCTAGGTCATTGACGGTCTCGGTGCGTGGGCATTCAAACAGGGGAACTACAACAGGTCAGCGACCTCTCATGGTCTCGAAATGCGATGCTGGAGTCAGAAAAAGATACCTGATGCCTTTGTAACCTTTAACGGCACCGAAGCTGAGAGAGGGGCGGTGGTCGCTTGTTCCATAGTGACTTGAAAATTCTGGCTGGCTGTCGTTGACTTTTATTGGATCGGAAGCAGCGGGGTTCTTGCGTCAAGGTGAAATTGGAGACGGAGAGTGGAGGAGACATTTGGAGGGGCGCTTTCTTTAAGTGAGAGCGGAGGAAACTTTAAAAATCTTGGGAGCGAAGGGGCGTCTTCCATGAAGATCAGATCAATGAGCAAGGTCGCAGCCCTGAATTGCAACATGAGCCTTGGTTGTGTCCAGAATAATACATCTGTCCGCCTCACTAGGTTCATTTAACTTGCTGCTTCTTCTCTTATATCTTCTCTCTGTTGATTTTTTGGGAGGTTTTACACATACTCTTTTGATCCGACAAGAGGAAGAGTGAAGGAAACGAGTGAGGCCACATGCTTCGTCATCACCCACTCAACCCACGGTTTATTTGTACCAAGGCGGAGATGCAAGCCGCATATGAAAATTTCAAAAGTTAGTAGAAAGTAGATTTTATTGCATTTAGCCACAGCTACCGTCAACGAAACTATGATTAATCATACAAATAATTTCTGATCTTAGAATAGACCAGCTCGTCGATAAAACTCCGCCAGGAGATTTCAATTCTCCGTATCGGAGCTGAAAGTGGCGGATTGAGGTAAATTTTCCGACTGCGATGACTCTGGGATTCGCTATCAAAACAGGCAGCTTTCGGAAGATTGTCATTTTCCAGGCCGCTTCTGTCGCCTTGGGCTTCTAACCCTGGTATGTGCCATCAATGGTTGTTTCTTCTGGGACCTGGTTAAGAAACTTTCTTAAAACTAAAAGCTGTGAGGAGAGGCCACAGGTTTCCTCCTCTGCGCCCAAAAGCAGCAAGGAAGCTCCAGATGAGACAAGCGTACTCGATTGATTGATTGATTGATATCATTTAAGCACATGCGTCCCTTTGGGATATGGCGCGTCCACTACTCTACAGCTTCCACCCTCCCCCTCCCCTTTAAATCTGCTTCTTTCAGGCCTTCTGTATACATAGAATTTCGTCTACTTTCAACCTTTTTTCTCGCTGGCCCTTCGCACTAGCGATGGCCACCTTTTGAGTTGTGCTAGCAAGCTGCTAAGCACATTCTCTCCTCTTTCTTTTCATTTAAATGAGTGTCGCCTCCCCTCCTCTCTCTGTTCCCTCCTCTCAGCGTCTCCTACTTCCCGTCCTTCTTCTGTTTCAGCTCTTCCCTCTTCGTGCTGCTCCCACTCCCATTCTTCCGCCCTTCTCTCTTCTTCCTCTTATTTCCGAGTCATTCTGCAACTTTCCTACATTCGTCGTTTACAGGTAATTCAGAATAGCTGCTGTGGCCCTTCGTTCCGCAAAAATGGTGGAGAGTGCATGTCTTTTTGTGATTCCGACCTATTTTAGGTCTTTCCACAGCTTTTCCTGTTGCCTTCTCCAGTGCCTGCATTCTTTAAAGAGGTGTTCTCTTCCGCGCCATCAGCATTCGTCGCTTGTGGCTCTCCCTATTCTTTTCAGATATTCCGCGGTTAAGCTTTTGTCTGTGGAAAATCTGAAGTATCTGCTTGCGAGGCT
The DNA here is from genome assembly GCA_004786065.1 of Ascodesmis nigricans. Lineage (NCBI taxonomy): Eukaryota > Fungi > Ascomycota > Pezizomycetes > Pezizales > Ascodesmidaceae > Ascodesmis > Ascodesmis nigricans. The sequence continues at coordinate 104,179 of ML220150.1, read as the reverse complement.
CTTGCAGGGCCTTATCACAGCTTGGTCCGGCTCTCGGGTTCGGGAGAGCTTGAATCTCTGTGGGTAATATTTCCCGCATGCCTTGGCTGCCCATTCTCGCTCTTTATTTTCCGTTCTCTCTCTCAGTCTCCGTGTGACGTGGGTAATTGAGGTCATCCCGAAGCGCCCCGCATATTTATGTTGGCTCTGTCTGGAGGCTTCTTTCGCGGCGGTGTCTGCAATCTCGTTTCCTTCAGTATCATGATGCGCTGGAACCCAGTAGAGGTGGGTCTCTGCGCCCGCCTCTTTTAGTTTTCGGTGGTGTTCTTTGATACCTTCCACTACTTGTGACCCCGGTCCTGGTTCCATTGATTGAATTCTTCTCAGGGCGATCTTGGAGTCCGTGAAGACTTTGAGCGTGTTGACCGGATCTCTTTCTCCGTTTTTTTTAAGACGTTCTGTATGGTGTAACGTAGGGCTTCGGATATTGCGAATATTTCCGCGTCGATAACCTCTTTTGTCGACCCCAAGTTCCATATTCTCGTTTGCCACTGTTCTCTAAAGTTTAGTTGCGCTGTGGCTGCCCCAATTTTTCCTTCGGAGTTACGTGACCCGTCTGCCCAGATTATTATAGTTCCTCTCAGAAGGATTGCATGTTGGGATGCTATGGCTGAGGCTCTCTCTGTATCGGCGATGTGTATCCTGTCGTTTGGAATTGTCAGCTCCATGGTTCTGTTGGGAACTATTTCGACCCCGGCTTCTAGTGTGGCTGCTTCCTCGATTCTGCTCCGTAGAAGTCTCCCCACGGATTTGTGAGTTTTCGTGAAGCGGTATATGTCCGGTGGTATGAGGAACCTCATTGGATGGTTAGAAGGGAGCCCAAGGATTCGTGATGCGTATTTCTGTTGTCTTCGGTTGAGTAGGAACTGCGCTGGCCGTAACCCCGCTACTGATATTAACGGCCCTATTGGTGTCGTTCGAAGAGCCCCTGTGATTGCTCGAGCTTGCTTGTTGATGAGTTTTTGTATGTCGTATACTCGTGAGTCTTTGGACTTCATGCCCCACCATAACTTTGAGCCATACAACATTATTGCCTGAACCACGGCAATCTGTATTTTCTTCACGTTTTTCGGGCTGAGTCCTTGAGTAGACGTAAGTCTGCGGATTCGGGTTTCTGCCGCTTTGGCTTTCTTCATGCACATATTGTGGCGTTCACGGAATTTCAACTGGCTATCGATCCAGATTCCTAGCCATCGTGTGGCTGTACGGTTGAAAGGGACTTCTACCCCTCCTACTCGGATGCGGCATCTCTCCATGGCTGTTCGGAACTTCTTGTCGTTTTGTCGCGAGAATAATATTGCTTCCGTTTTGGCCAAATCGAATTATACAGTGTTTCAACAAACCCATTCTTCAGCACAAAGCGCTGCCTCCTCAAGACGTTTAGAGGCCTTTTCTGCGTTCTTCTCTGTGGCTATCCAGGCTATGTCATCTGCGTATGATATTGCTGTGACCTTGCCCTTCCATTCAACCTCCGCGAATATTCCGCTCAAGTAAATGGCGAATAGAATCGGCGAGACTGGCGAACCCTGTGGTATCCCCGTCGATGACCATCCGTATCCGGCGGTCTTCGAGGAAGCTTGACGCCCATTTTACTAAGCCTGCATCCACCTTGAGTTGAGTCATTCGGGCCAGAAGTTAGTTTCTCGCAACGTGGTCGAAAGCTCCTTTTACATCCATCAAGAGCATTGCCGTTGACATGTTCTGCTCCCACTCTTGTTGGATTCTCTGCATTGCGATTGCTACCACAAACATACCCTGATTGATTGATTGTAATCATTTAAGCGCATGCGTCCCTTTGGGATATGGCGCGAGAACTAACATACAAAAACACCCCCTTTCCGCAGCGTAACGCTGCTTCTATTCGACAGACTCTGCTTCATCCGTTTTCAACCATTCTCTCGCCGGCCTTGCTGCCTTTGCAGTGGCCGCCTTTTGAGCTGTACCCTGCTGTGCACTTATACTCTCCTATATCCACCGGTTTCTTCTACCCTTGCTTCTTTATATGCTCATATCCTCTTCTCCCCCGTCCTCTCTCTCCCATCCCCATTCATCGAGCACCCTCTCTTCTTCGACTCGGTCCTCTACTTCTGTTTTTGGTCTGCCCACGAGCGTTTCCTCGATAAATTTTAGGATCGCCGGGGTGGCCCTTGGTTCTGCGAAGATTGTCGACAATGCATGCATCCTCGTGAACCCGTCTTTCTTCAGCGCGTTCCAGAGCTCCTCTTGCTCCCCTTTCCATACTCTACATTCCTTAAACAGGTGGTCTCGGGTCTGGCGGGGTCTGTCGCACCACCAACATTCGTCACTTTCTCTTTTCCCTATCGACTTCAGGTATACGGCCGTGACTGCGCGGTCTGCCGCAAACCTGTAGTATTGTGAGGCCACCTTTTTACGGGCTTTTGCTGCTGTTGGGTCCATTCTGGTCGACTTTCTCAGCTTATATCGCTGGGGGTAGTACTTTTGGCACTTCTCCCCAAACCACTTCTGTTCTTCTAGGCGTCTGGCTTCATTGATCAGCCGGCTGATATGGGCTAGTGAGGGTTTCCGAGTCCCTCGGGAATTCTGATTGCGGGTGACAGCTTCTTTTGCCGCTTTGTCTGCTACTTCATTGCCAACTATGTCTTGATGGCCGGGTACCCAATGTAGGTGTACATCCACTCCTCTATGGTTTAGTGCAGCGTAGCATCTCCGGATCTCGTTGGCTAACCCTTGACCGGGCCCTGGGTCCAATGACTTGATCCGTTCCAGCGCAAATTTGGAGTCCGTGAGGATCCGTATTTCGTTGAGTCGACTTGCGTTTGCTGAAGTGGTTTTTAGAGTCTCTGCGATCGCGAGTAGTTCAGCGTCGATGGCTTCTTGATTCCTTCCCAAGGTCCATCCCTGGGTCTTCCAGGCCCCATCTGCGTCACGCCATGCCACCGCTGCCCCAGTGTCACCCTCACAGTTCTTTGATCCATCCGTCCAGAAAACCTCCACCGCTCTTTGGTCGGGGACAAGGGGTCTGAGCTCGTATACATAGGCCGTTCTTTCAGCGTACATTCGCTCTTCAATATGTATTGAGCTATGAGGTACCGGTTTAGCAGTTTGCGGGGGTACTCTCTCCGCGCCAAAAGACATGTCCGTTAAATCATGAATGCAATCCCGAAGAGCCCTTCCCAGGTTGGTTGCTTTCTTTTGCCCAATGCTATACGAGTCCATAGGGATAATCATTGCTAAGGGGTGGTCGGTCGGTAGCTTCAAGGCCCGGAGAGCATATTTTCTCTGGCGGTAGCGTAGAAGGGTTGAGGCAGGGTGTAGTCCGGCTTCTCTGATCAGTGGTCCGACCGGCGTGGTCCGCAGCATTCCTGTGATGGTACGCGCTTGCTCATTGATGAGTTTCTGGATTTGGAGGACTCTCCCGTCCGCTCGGTCCTTCCTCCACCAGAGCTCCGCCCCATATAGTGCGATTGCCTGTGACGTGGCTACTAGGATTTTCCTGACATGCGACGGGGAGAGTCCTTGGGCCGACGCCAGTCTCCAAGCTTGGTACAGCATTGTACGGGCTTTTTTTAGTCCAATATTGTGGTGTTCTCGGAGTTTAAGGTGGCTGTCGAGCCATATTCCCAGCCATCTGGTTGCCTTGTTGTTGAATTGGATCCTTGCGCTGCCTATTCGGATATGCTTGGAGACGTTGTCCTTGAAATTCTTGTTGTTTTGGCGCGCGAAGAGAATGGCCTCCGTTTTTCCCAAGTCGAATTCGACTGCGTTACGGCTGGCCCACTCTTCGGCTGCCTCCGCTGTTGATTCCAGATTCCGGGTGATTTTGTCGACGTCTTTTCCCGTCGCCAGCCAGCCGATGTCGTCAGCGTACGAAATTCCAATTACACTGCACTTGGCTTCGACCTCCTGGAATACGCCACTCAGGTATATGGCAAAGAGTATGGGGGAGACTGGAGACTCTTGGGGAACCCCGGACAGTACAGAGTGGCTTTCGAGCTCGTGGCCGTCTATGACCATGCTAACACTTCTACCTTCCAGGAAGCTAGATGTCCACTGGATCAAGCCGGCATCGACGTTCTTCTTTTCCATACTGGCAAGTAAGCAGGCATGAGATACGTGGTCAAAGGCACCTTTCACATCCATCAATAGCATTGCTGCCGATTCCTTTGCTGCCCAGGCCTGTTGGATTCTGTCCATTGCTATGGC
>ML220150.1:0-99740 GCA_004786065.1 Ascodesmis nigricans | reverse complement strand
CCCTTTTCCAAGCGACTGGGTGATGGCCCACTTCGAAGCATGCTCGAATGAGCGCCGTAATTCTCTTCGGACACAAACATCCCTATTTTTGTTTGTTTGTTTGTAATCATTTAAGCGCATGCGTCCCTTTGGGATATGGCGCGAGAACTAACATACAAAGCGTCCCCTTTCCGCAGTGCCGTACTGCATCTACTCGAAAAAACTCTGTTTCATCCGTTTTCAACCATTCTCTCGCCGGCCTTGCTGCCTTTGCAGTGGCCGCCTTTTGAGCTGTACACTGCTGTGCACTTGGACTCTCCTGCATCTGCCGGTTTCTTCTTCTCTTGCTTTACTATGTGCTCATATCCTCCTCCACTCCATACTCTTCCTCCCACCCCCATTCCTCATGTACCCGGTCTTCTTCGGCTCTATCCTCGTCCTCTGATTTTGGTCTTCCCACCAGCGTTTCTTCGAATTTTAGTATCGCCTGAGTGGCCCTGGGTTCCGCGACAAACATCCCTACTACTAGTTCACAGGTTTCGGATTTATCTTTAGCTTTTAGAGATTGTCAATTGTAGGTTCTGTAGTGTAGTGGTTAGCACACGGGATTTTGATCTCTGCTCTTTCAGCAAATTTCACATTCCCGTATCCTGGGTTCAAGCCCCAGCAGGACCTATTTTTCGACCTTTTTTTTCAACTTTTTTTTCCTGGCTTTTCTTTTTCGACGGAGAGTATAACCGGAAATGGAGAGCAGAGAGCAGACAGCATAAGTACAAATGAGTTCAAGATTACAAACTTGAATATATTAGTCTTCCATCCCGTCCCCTCCCCTCCCCCTCTCCGTACGTTTTACCATGACAGGGGTATAATGGCAAGAGGAGGGATATTTTATGTAGGTTTGGATCTTTAGATCACGAGCTGATGGGGGAGTTAGAGCACGGGGGACAGGGAATAAAGCTCTTCCGATGCCGTTGACTATACTACCACCACCCCTCATTATGCGGAGGAGGAACAACCGACTTCATCGGTGTATTTGATCCCCCGCTGCCAGTAGGGTGTAAAAAATGGTGACAATGCATGATGGACTTCCAGCCGACGCATCGCTGGATTATGATTTTTTTTTTTCTGGTGGGGTAGAAGACCCGGATATGTAAACTAGACGAGGTTGTTGGGCGATATCGGGACCGGTGAGGGGAGAGAGACTCGCACAGCGGGAGTCGAGCGATGGAAACTAATATCTTAGTCTACATGATATCTTCCTCTCTCCACCCCCGAGATTTATAGAGGCTCGCTCTGTCGAGTATCGTTCAATTCTTACAGGTTGACCTTCTTACTTCCATCCAGCCAGTCTCTCCAGTATTACGTTCCACGCGTCTATGATATGGCGGTCATCATCTCGCTCTCCGAGAAGGAGAATAGTACAAAGGACGCTGGATGGCCCCCGTGATGTCGACGGGCATAAAACCTAATATATATACCCCCTCCGACGTCTTTCACGGGGGTTGATGGAGAGGTAACCCACCCTCCAGCAACGTTCAAGTCCCGATTCAACCATTACGGACGTGTTCCCTACCACGCTGCGTCCTGGCCTTCATATGATTGTGGTTATTGCACTCGGAGTGGACTCTCTGGCTGTTTCGCCAAGTAGATAGTGTACTCTACTACAACAGCTTGGAGTTATAGAGTACTAGTAGAGGAAGGGAAGATGGAGAGCAGAGAGTGGAGAGTGGAGGGTGGAGTTACTGGTCCGCAATGACATTATCCACGTTCTTAAGTTAAGTGTCTACGATATGATACGGTACACAGGGACAAGTGACGAACTCGAAGGTGGATGCTCCAGTTTTCTGAGCCTCGAAATCTTGAACCCTCGAACCCTCGAATGGGGTAAAACGCGAAACTCGGATACTATACAATAACATGCGCTATAGAACAATAAGTACATACAATAAGTACAACACAACACAACACAACACAATGCACTCAAATGCAACACCAGACACGAGACAAAAAATGCGATGCGATCTATTCCCTACCCCTTTACAATCTCTCTGTCTCTCCACCAATGTAGAGTATCTAGGTGATATGGCCAGGTTAAACAGGAACATGAACTTGAACTTGAACTTGGACTTGGGTCAGTAAAACATCTGCGGTATCAGGGTAGTCGCTATCCATGATCTAAATGATATTGGATACCGAATCCTGGATACCGGATACCGTGAAGAAAGAAAGCGTGATGGTCTAGTCTGCTTTAATCGCCCTGTATGATGGAAGGCATTAGCATCACGAACCCGTATCCAATATTCCATCCCTCGCACCGCTCCAGAATCCAAACTCACCTATAAATCCTCGCCACGAAAACCCAACTCGCGACGACCCCCACAGTCCCCCACATGACCCCCCAAACAACACACCCCAACCCCATCCAGCCCCAATACACAACCGCACTCCTCCACCCCCGCACCCCCAACACAGCAACCCAATACCACGCCGAATAAATTGCGACCCACACCGCGCTCCCGGCTCCCACCGAAAACGCCCTCCACCACCACCTCCACTCCTCCTTACACAGCAGCAGATACGTCGCCACCACCGCAACCTCGACAACCGTCACGAAGAAGATCACTGCAACGATGGCGAGGAACCCAAACATGTAGTAGTATGACGACTTGTCCGCCCAGAGCGACTTGAAGATGTAGAGTAGCTCGATAAAGATAACCGCGAAGGGGATGAGGCCGGAGAGGAGCGTGAGCGGGAGCGGGCGGAGGTACCATTTCACCGTTTCCGGGCTCGGGGGCTGGCGCGGGATTTGTGTTGTTCTCGTGGGCGGTTCCCATGGCGCTGCGCGGAAGCCGATGGAGGCGCCGGCGTAGACAAGGGGGGATTGGATTCCGGCCCAGAGGAAAAGCAGGGCGAGGATTGTTGTGAAGGGGATTGCGGAGGAGGATTCTTGGACCCACATGAAGATGTTGAGAGCAAAGACGGTGGAGAAGACGAAGCCCGGGAAGATGGTGGCGGTCAGGAGCGCGTTTTTCTTCCAGTTCGTGCCAGAGAAGGTTTTGTACACGCGCGTGGAGACGTAGCCGGCGATGAGGCCAGCAAAGACGAAGAGGAAGATGGAAAAGGAGAGGAAGCCGCCACGGTAGGAGGGGTTGAGGATGCCGGTGGCGGAGAGGAGGAGGAGGGAGATTATCACGACCAGGAGTTGGATGCCGGAGCCGATGAGGGGGGCAAAGAGGCCGCCGAGGGGAGGGGGACGGAAGACGTCGCCGTGGAGGAGTTTCCAGCCGGGGGTGTCATCGAGGTCGTCGGCGGACTCGAGGAGGTTGCCACTGTTGCTGCTGCTGGGTTGCGATTTGGTTTCCGGGTCTAGGTCGGTGTAGTTGTGGATATCCCGGGAGAGGGTGCGAAGCATGACGATGGCGACGACAATGGTGAGGAGGAAGGCGATTACCAGGGAGTTTATGATGGCGAGCCAGTGGACGGATACAGATTCGTCGTCATTCACAAAGTAAAGATCCCAGCGATTGGCCCACTCAATCGAATTGTCCTCTTTCCAGTATACAGAGTATGTATATGGGATAATTATCTTTCCGTCCGGGTCGTCAATTGTGCGCTCCGGATCGGCGCTGCTGGGGTCCGGAACCTGGGGTAAGGCGAGTTCCAACGGCGGCTGATCGTCGAGTGATTCCGGACATTTCCCCTGATGCCCAGCAATCGACTTTGTGTAAACCTCGAATGCAACAATAACCTTCTTGTTATTATCGCCATTGTATTTTCTCCATCTCAGGACAAAAGTGACATGATTGTTGAGATACGCTTTCTGAAATCCCGGATCAGCTTCATCTCCGGTAGCCCGGGTAGCACACTCACATCCGCCTCGTTATACCCTAACTTGAACCCAGCAGCATAATACGTCTTCTTCTTATCCAGAGCCACAAATTTTGTCGCCCCGGGAAGATTATCGACAATCCACTCCGCGACATAACCCTCCTGCACTAACCTCCTAGCCGTGGCTGCCGTTCCTGCATCCATTTCGGCATCACAGAGATGCGCGCAGACGACATCCTTCCCCATGAACAACTGGTAGTCTGATATTTCCCTCCTGTCTCCACGCAGGACTTCACCAATGTTGAGGCCGACATGACGGGACCCGAAGCGGGACCCGAAGCCGTCTTTCTTGGCCGGACAGACGAAGGGGAGCTCCGAGTAGGCGTATGGGAGCTGGGTCAGGGGGGAGGAGATTTTGTTGGTTTGCAGCGGGATAGGGTCGTTGTCTTTGTAGGTGCGTATTGACCACCCTGGGAAGGATCAGCGATGAGAGTAGGCGCGGCGGGGCGGACACGCACCTGGGATGTAGAAGGCGGAGGACAGGGTGGTGAAGGTCGAGAGCAGGGTGAAGCTGTGAGGAAGCCGCATGGTGACGACTCCTCCAGGGGGCGATTGACAGGGATAGAAGGCTCGCTGAGGACGGAGGAGCTGCAGGAAGGTTGAAGGATGCTGGTGAATGCTGGAGACGACAGCGCGGGGTGTTTGGGGTGTGGTGGATGGGGAGAGCTGTCGGAAAAGAAGGCATTTTTTGGAGATACCAGAATCCTGCCAAGCGTCACCAAGTGTCACCTGTTGTCCGGATGGAGATCACGACAAGCCCAGGGAGAATCAGACCAGACTCGGAGCGTGAGTGGGAGTGAGAATAAATTTAAAACAAAACATTATCATAAAAAGTTATCCGAAACTTATAATAAACCAAATTAACACTTGTCTAACTAACGCCAATCCCATGCTACTAGATCACCGCTTCCATGGCAACCACCTCATGATCCAGCCCGGAACTGGAGGAACCAACTCTTCATCCTCTCTTTCAGGCTCGACTTCCCTATCTTCTTCGCCATATCCAATCTTGACCTTTCTCCTCTCCGCCTCGAGTGCCCAGAGACCTGCACCGGTTGTTGTACTGAACAGGAAAAAGATGCTCAACACCGGGACCAGCTGCAACAGCACATGGACAAGGCCAAACAGCCAGTACCCCGCTCTATTCCTCTTGACCATCATCGCCCTCTCCTTCTCGCCATAGCCCAGCAACTGCCAATACCGCAGCTGCTGCCACCGCCCCAAATGCCACGCCTGCAAGCTCAGAAACAACGGCCACCCGATCACGGGGATAAAGTTCAGCGGCAGCTCCAAAATGTACCAAAACGTCATCCTCCCGCTCTGCTGCCACTTGAGGTATGGATACACCTTGTGCTCCCCGAGTTGTCCGTCTGGCCCGACCACGCGGCACCGTCGCACGAGGTAGGAGAAACCGTTGCTAACAAAGATGGTGTCAAAGGTGTCGATGAGCTGCGGCTCCGTCATGAAGGCTTCGGCGATGATAGCGATGAGCGTGGCGCCCTCCGAGAGAATCATGAAGGCGGCATTCACCCAGGCGAGCGGGCCGTGGAAGAATGAGAGGACCAAAACATGGGGGAGGTAGAGGAAGAAGAAAAGAATGAAAAAGACGACCAGCGATAGTAGGGTGAGCGGGACGATGCGTGAGCGGAGCGGTGGGTGGAGGGCCTTGTGGGCGATCAGGTATGGGATGCCGTAGATGGGGTAGAGGAAACCGAGACTGGGCAATCGTGGAGGCGGGCCCCGGGCGTGGAGAAGTGGGGCGTTGTCCTCTGAGGGCATAGGGGTGCGGTTTTGATGTGGGCGAGGAGGAGGAGGATGGGGACGAGGCGACACAGAAGGAGAGAGGGAGGAGGAGGATGGGCAAGAACAGATGTCTCCCACTTCAATGGCTGAGGTGTCCCCACCACCACCCGACGTCCGGATTGGGGAGCGGGACCCTTCGGCAAAATGCAGCCCCAACCGGACGTCGGCGACGCGTTGTGTGACGAATGCCTGAGAACGCTTCAGAAAGAGCCAACCCCAGCGTGAGAGAGGTAGGGAGATGTTGAACGGTCTGGTCTGTCATGATGGGAACACAACAGATGGGGTGTTGCATTGTATGATAATGGAACCTCTGGCCACTGGCTAGTGTGTCTGCTCGAAGCGGACGGGTCGCGTGGTTGACCAAGTGCCTCGTTCCATTCCAAACATGCCTGTGCCACCTGTGGCTGTGGTTGTGGGTTATCATTATTGTTGTGTGTGGTGATGACATAAGCCGTCCCCCCATCACCCCAAATTTGCATCGCTGGGCTGTCGCAACCACTGGCATCACCAAGGATTCTCTCCCCCATCCTCCGTCCGACCTCAACCCCAACACCCGCCTCCCCCCGTCTCCCTCAACAAGCGCTTGATCTCCCTACACTCTCGGGCCCCATCCTTCGCGCCATCTTCCTCGCTGGACGCGCTCTCCGTTTCTCCCCTCGCAGTTTCCAGCTTCCTGTCTCTCCTTAAAGTGCGACCCTGCTTGCTGCCTTGACATCAGTCGTCACCATTGACCCGCACACATCAACCGCATCCTCCCTCACGCGCCGCGTTCGACCCTAATCAGCAGAGTCGACTCGCATCACTGAGACTCTTTATCCATCGCCCTTCGACGCGTTCTCGGTCGTCTAGACCGCTGAACCACCCCCGCGACTCTCCGGAGTTCTCCCGATGAAGCGCGGCGCTGAATCCCAGATTACAAAAGAAACATACGACCCCATGAACAACGGATTCGCCTTTGGCGCGGGCGGAGATGGTTCTGCCCCTCCCAGTATGGCTGATCCGAACACCATGCAAAAAAGAAAGTACGTGACGGTTGTTGTTTTCCATTCATTGAGGGCTCAAACGCTGACCAACACAGGATCGCCCCGCTGAAGAGGAGAGGTCGCGGTGGTAGTGTCACTCCCGGAACGCGTGGAACTGGTCAGCAGCTTCCAAACGTGTTTGCAAATATCGGCCAGACCAACTTTGGCGCTGGGGCGACAGGTGCCAATGGAGCGGGCGCTGCTCCCGCGTTTGGTGGTTTTGGTGGAGGCTCCCCTGGTCCCTCAACACCCACTGGGTTCGGAAATGCGAATGGAGGATTTGCTTTCGGCCAGCAGCAAGCTGCCCAACCCGCCGCCCCAGCGTTTGGAACCACCCCCGCCGCCAACAGCTTTGGAAGCAATTCGTTCAGTGGAACCACTACCGCTCCAGCAAGCAACGGCATTTTTTCAAGTAATCAGCCAGCAACCACAACCACCTCCACCGGCTTCAATTTCGGAGGGAACTCCAATGACAAACCCGCCAGCTCGTCTTTTACATTTGGCCAGCAGCCGGCCGTGCCCAGTGGAAACATGTTTGGACAAGCGGCAGCAACGGATTCGAAACCGTTCGCCTTCGGGGCGCAGCCTGAGAAGAAGCCCAACCTGCCAACCGCACCCTCTGCGCCCTTCAAGTTTGGTAGTACCTCAGCTGCTGCCCCCGAGAAGCCATTGTTTGCGCCCGCACCAGCTGCACAGTCGTCAGGATTTGTCTTTGGAAAGATGACCTCAGCACCGTCGATCTTTGATAATAAACCAGCAGAGACAAAACCCGCGGAACCTGCTTCTGCTTCCAATTTCTTTGGCAAATCGACTGCTACAAGTGGTGGATTTGGCCAACAAGCGTCGACAGCTGCTCCTTCCACTGGATTTGGATTTGGTTCGCAGAAGCCCGCAGAGACGACTTCCACCAACGCTACTACTGGATTTTTCGCCCCCAAAACTGATGCAGCAGCCTCAACCGCCCCGGTATCCAATCTGTTTGCGCCAAAGACCGCAGAACCTGCAAAGCCTGCGGCTCCAAGTCTCTTTAATCAGACCACTACACAATCTGCTGCTCCGGCCTCAACGTTTACTGGATTCGCTGGATTCGGTCAGAAGAAGGAGGAACCGGCCAAACCTGCACCGAGTTTGTTTACTCCACCTCCCGCTACTGAGACAACGATTGAAGCACCCAACCCGTTCTTCAAAGCCCCCACTGAAAAGAAGGAGGAGGCTCCAAAGTCTCTGTTTGAAAAGAAGGATGGACCTCCCAAAACGCTCTTTGGAAGTGACCCTGCCAGCGATAAACCACTCTTTCAACCGAATCCACCAGCGACCAACATGTTTGCACCGGCGCCGACTTCCTCCACCCCCAGTCTGTTTAGCAAGCCCGCTGCAAAGCTGGCCGACAAACCAGTCTCCACCTTTACTCCCCCAGCAGCTGGCTCAGAGAAGCCCAAGTTTGCACCTGCGCCTGCTGCTCCTCTGTTCGGCTTCAAACCTCCGCAGGCTGCTGCTCCTGCTGCTGCTCCCGTCCCCGCGCCCACTGCTGCCCCATCGCTTCAGCCGCCAAAGTCGCAGCCCTCTTCCGCACCTTTCTTTGCTCGTCCAAAGGATGCGCAGCCCTCCTCAGCCGAACCGCAACGATCGTCTCCTCCGCTTCCCGCGGATTCTCGGGACTGGTCTAGCAACCAGCTTACCGAGTACTACAACCTCTTTGCATTGCGTTCGTTGAATCACTCGTTCAAGGAAGAAGTCGCCAAACTCGATGTGTTTGCCGATTTGACTCCACTGTGTATTACCTATCAAAAGGAAGCCGCCAAGATCAGAGATCTCATCACGAAGAATCAACGTTACAAATTCGCCGAACTCGTCACAGGAACTAGCTTGCCCCCAGGAAAGCGGTCATTCACCGATGATGACGACCGAAACGGAAAACGGAGACACACTTCCGAAGGTATTTAGGCTCCTTACGCGTTGTTTTTACAGTCATTCCCCAGCACTTGCGCACCACATAGTACATATGCCCCTTGCTTGTAACCCTGTGGCGGATGCGATTTCTGGCGGCGGTGGAGCGATATTGAACCAACCTTCCCGATTGGCTCGGCTATCGAATCCCCAATGCTGGAATCCGTCCGACACTACGGTTTTCCACTTTTGTTACGGCGGACAGCGGCCAAATTGCGACGTACATGCAACGTGCGCCCGTTAGTCTCCGATGTCTGTCTGACCCCTTTTGTTCAAATGCACCGCTTTTGCTCACCAAACGCCTGTTTCGCCGCCTCTGACAATTGCATGTATAGACACCAAGAAGCCGGCTCCCAAAAAGGGGCTTGCTGAGAAGCCAATGTTTGGTTTCCAGCCTCCTAGTGCTAATGCTGAGAAGCCAAAGATGGAAGGCTTTTCTGCTAAGCCTTTGTTCGGGTTCAAGCCTCCAACCGCTGCTCCTGCCGATAACAAGGAGAAGGACACTGAATCACCAAGTTCGATCCCTGGTCTTGGTTTGTTGAATTATGACTGATCCCACTTTAGAAAGCATCTTTGATTCCCCATCACCCTCTGCTGGGTCACCATCAACCTGGAGCAATCCGTTCAAGCCCACCGACCACTCCAACCTTCCCGATGACCCCTCCACCGTAGAATCGGACAACGAGGACGACTCTTCCTCCAAGCCTGCCCCGTCAATCGGCGGCCTCTTTGGCCGCATCGGAGCCCCCAATACCACAACCACCACCTCCTCCCTCTTCAACAACACCAACGGCACATCAACATCAACAACATCCTCCCTCTTCTCCGCCACCTCCTCAGCCCCAGCAGCATCTAACATCTTCTCCTCGACCTCCTCTACCCCCTTCTCCTTCACCCCCAAAGCTTCCCCAACCCCGGACACTACCACCACCACCACCACCACCACCAACGCCGCTGCCACCACCACAACCGCTAACGAGCCCTCCGACACCCCTCCCGACCCCTCCCTCGCTACCGACCTCTCCGGTTCGGGTCCAGGCGAAGAAGACGAAGACACTCTCTTCTCGGTCAAATGCGTCGTCTATCTGGCCTCGGAAAACAACAAGAAGATCGGAAACGGACTCGCCCGGGTGCTCAAGAATCGCGACAACGGGAAGGCGAGGATTATCGTGAGAACGAACATGGGGAATGTGATACTCAATGTGAGATGCGTGCAGGGCGTTAAGTATGTCGTGCAGCAAGGGAAATTGATTGTCGTTCCTGAGTTCGTGGTGGAGGGAGGGATGAAGAGGTGGTGTGTGAGGGTGGGCAAGGAAGCGGATGCGGAGAAGTTGAAGGAGATTATGATGGAGAATAGGTCGTAGGAGCGGGGAGGTGTGGGCGAGAGATGGGAGTGGTGTAGCGGAGAATGAGAGTTGTAGTGTGTTTCGTTGTATCGTGTGTCTGCCGCAGCTTGTATTTTGTGGCTTTTTACTGTAGCTTGCTTGTGGGGTGTGGGTCTTAGCATCATGAGGGGAGATAGTGAGAGTAAGAGAAGAGTGATGAGTGAGAGGAGCTGTTTTTTTTTTTTCTCGTGGCTTTGTGTATCATAGTTAGTCGGCATTTCATCATCATCGTCGTTCAAAGTTTTTTTTTCCTCTCGTTCTCTATTGCCGCGTTGTTTTATCTCGTTTCACGTGGCTTGTGCTTCATATTTCTTTGTCTAGTGCTCGCGGTTACTATCTTGCCAATGTCGAGTCGTCTTGGTGCTTGTCTTCTGAACACGTCAACTTGGTGTTGAAGTTGTTTGATTGAGGTTTGGGTTGCGTTTGGTGAACTTGAGGTTGGCGGTGGATTCGGGAAGAGTTTTCGGTTTGTTGGTTATCATTAATGAACTTGGTAGTGTATTCCATGATCTTGTGATGTGAATGTGTTTTGTGGTTGGGCTACCAGATCGACAGATGACTCAGCCCGCATACAACTCCAGCCACACCATTCCCAGCCACACGTCGAGCTGTTGACGACACCAACCTGCGATCCAACCTCTGGTGCTACACCATTTCAACCTTCATCTTCCCGATTTGACACCATCCCTACCCACAAACCCGCTCTCAGCTCAAGGCACTCTGCACCACTCTGCAAACATGGCTCCTCCACCTCCACCCCCACCTCTCCCAAAACGGCGACCCACTGTCCTGGTTTGTGCTCACATCGCGCGTACACCAAGCTCCAGACTTCTACTAACACTCTCCCCAGGTCACCGACGCCCGGGACCAACAACCCGCTCCCCGCTCAGCCCTCCAACGCCGTACTACAACCCCCACCATCTCGAATCTCCGCTCCTCAAACCCCAATCCCAATGCTCCCCAGCAAACTGCCCCCTCCCGCGTCCGCTTTGTCTCCGTGGACCAAGTCCTCCGCAACACATCCGAAATCCCGTCTGGCCAGACCCGCTCGAATCCCCTCTCCCACCTCCACCGTGCCCGTAATCCATCCATCCCGTCATCATCCCGCACCGGCCCCGTCGACCCTCGTCGTGCGGTCGACCAATCCCGCGTCCTCCCCCTTCGCTCCTCAAAAGTCTCCGAGAAACTCGTTTTCCTGCCTGAAGCGCCCTCGGAGCCACGCCAACCGCGCTGGGACTACGTCGACGAAGAAGACGAAGGCCCGTTGCGTGACGACGAGGAAACTGAGTCCCCTGAAGAAGCGGATGAGCAGCCGCCCCTGCCACCGAAGAAGAGCTACGCTGAACGATTACCCAAGGCGAGGAGAGCGGAGAAGTTTGCAAGGGTTACGGCGTATTGTACGGCCGATGGGTATCGCTTGGCGGCGGCGAGTAAGTTTTTAAAGGATCATCATAATGCAAGAACGAAGTTGTATGATGAGTGCCTGTATGTCGCGTATCATTTGCCGATTTTGCCCGGGGGCGGGGGGTATAGAGTCAAGAGTTCTCCTGCACTGAAGAGTCCGGGAGGGAAGAATGTACTTGATGCGGAGATTGAGAGGTGTGAAGCCCAGAATTATCATGAAGGGTATTTTGCGGAGTTTGGCGAGAGACGGTATTCGGCCGATGGGGACGCGGAGGGAGAGGGAGAGGGAGAACCTGATGTCAAAACCCCGGTTGATGAGCGGATGGACAATGCTCCTGACAATGCCAACCACGACATTGACGACGATCAAACACAGTCTGCGGCCGCCGAGAACACCAGCGAAACAACCCCTCTCAACCCCTCTACCAACGACGACATCAACATTGACGGCGATGTCGACGTCGACACGACTGGCACAACCACCGACACGGTCAGCAACACCAACGAGCCACTCTCCCCACTCCAAAGTCCCCCGCCATTATTGCTCCAATCCCCACCAACAACACCAATGAAATTACCCGCGCAAATGGATATTGCGGAAATGTTCATCTTCTCGTACGGCGTGGTCGTGTTTTGGAACTTTACGGAACACCAGGAAAAGGATATTCTCGCGGATTTGACGTTTGCGGGGGATCGCGGCGCCGTCAAGTTGATTACGGGGCCGCTCGGGGAGGATGATTTTGAGAGTGAAGAGTTTAACTTTGAGTACTCGAGTAAAACGCGGTCGCCGAGAGTATGTCGTCCCCCCTCCCCTTTTCCCTCCCCCGAGAAAAATAACAACGCAACGAGTGGGAGCAATGGAATTAACGCTTTTCAGATCTACAACGACATGATAACCCTCCACTCCCCCAACCTCCTCATCAAACTCACCATCTCACACGCCCTAGCACAATCCACAAAACTCTGCCGTTTCGAGGAACGCATGTCCCTCACTATGTCCTCAGTCCACCACATCCCCCGCACCCTCGCCCTCACCGGCAACCTCGGTCTCTCTCGCTCGGACGTAATCAAACTCTCCGGACGCCTCTTCCGTCTGCGGGTCGACGTCAACCTCTCCTCCAACGTCCTCGACGTCCCCGAGTTTTTCTGGGATGAACCCCAACTCCACCCACTCTACAACGCGGTGCGAGAGTACCTCGAGATTCATCAGAGGGTCGCGGTGTTGAATACACGCTGTGGGGTGTTTTTGGATCTCGCCGAGATACTCACCGATGGAATCGCGGATAAGAATATGAGTAGGATTACGTGGATTATTATTTGCCTGATTTTGCTCAGTATTGTGGTGACGGTGGCGGAGGTCACGATTAGGTTTAGCATTTTGAGGGCGAAGGCTGGGGGGAGGGAGCCGGGTGTGGGGGTGGGGGGTGGGATGGAGCAGATGATGATTGGTGGGGGGAGTGAGGCCGGGTTGTATGGTTCCGGGGGGTTGGGAATCGGCGTGCAGAGTGGTACCGGGGGGAGGTTGCTGAACTTTTAGAGGGGAGGGGCGTGAGGGAGCCTGGAGGGAGAGAGTAGATAGGTAGAGTATCGCATAGTACGGTTCGCGTTTTTTTTTTGTTTTTTTTTTGCGGTTTGCGGTTTGCGTTTTAGTGGTGGGGTTTGTTCAAATTGCCGGGATAATTACGGGATATTGCGAGCGCGGGATGGGGGGGTTCTCGGTATAGTATTATAACTATTGCAGTTTTTTCTTTTTCTTCTCTTTTCTTCTTTTCTTCCTTCTGCTTTTTCTGTGTCTGTTGCATTTTAGGCTTCAGCCGCGTGTGTTAAAATTGTATCTATGTATCTAGGTACTTGCAGCATCACTATTGTATCAGGAGTGTAGTATAGATATATTATATGCTAGCTGGATATGGTGGAGTAGGATTCATTATGATCACTCATTCGTTATTGTTATTCAACTAGCTGAGGTAGATTCCATATATAACGCCGTTCTGAGTAGCACTACAATATCGTCGAAACATCATCGGTCTCCCGTCAAGCCATCATCATCATCATCATCACCTGCGTGTTTCAACAAACCATCTTTCCACTAACTAGTAACTGATGTAGTAGTAGAAAGTTGAATAAACACCCTTCCCCCCCCCTCCAGCAAACAGGGTACTGCCTGGAACTATGACCACCGAAATCCCAAATCCCAAATCCCAGTTCACCGGCAGTGCTGGGATATCGATATCGATATACAGCATCCCCGTGATCGTGATCCCTGGTGGTGGGGGGGGGGGGGGGGGGGGGGGGGGGGGGGGGGGGGGGGGGGGTGCGGGGGAGACTCGAAATACTAGGGCGGATGGATATTGAGCTCGTGAAGTAGAGTACTAGGTCGTTCTGATCAGCGTGTAGGTACCATGAAGAAATGATGATTACTTGGTTATGTGGAGTATAGTATAGTAGAATAGTAGAATAGTAAACCAACGTTCCCACCTTACAAGCTGATAACCTAGCACCTTAACAACACCGTTAAGAGAAGAAGAAAGACAAGAACAAGACGCTTAGGGAAAAACAGAAACCAGAAACTCGAAGCAGACGCTGATCATGATCATATGTCGCAAGTGCAAAGTATACGGAGATGAAAAAAAGAACAAAAGAAGAAGAGAAAAAAGGCATGGAAAAAAGAGGTCCCGAGCCTGCAGGACGCTGCGGTATCGGTATCGGTATCGGTTCGGTAGCCTTGTTGGAGCGACCCTCTCTCCCCTCCAGCCCTCAAGCCCCCATATCCCCCCTCCTCTCTCTATCTCTATCTCTGCGTCCATTTCCCCCGCATCCCCCTCTTCTACGGCCCACACAACCACATCTCAATCAGCAGCGCACACATACTCACATAGCTGGCGCCACAAAACACATTCAACGCGGGAAACACCTCTCTCTCCATGCCAACGCTTCTCAGCGTCACCCAATACGACACCAGCAGCACCGACGCGACCGTGATCCATGCGGGCAGCAGCATCCGGTCGCTAGAGAAGCCGATGGATTTGACGGCGTTGGAGATGAGGATCGCGATGAGGAAGCCGATGGTGGAGAGGCGGACGATGGTGGCCATGGGGGTGTAGTAGATTAGCCACCGCGACATGAGAGCGTTGGTGAGGTAGAAGGAGGTCGCGGCGGAGACAGAGCACTGCGGGGGGGAGTTAGTGATATGACGGTGAATATGGGAGGAAATTGGGGATATAGCACACACCCACAGCGCCGCCAAAACCAGCTCAACATCAACACAGCCAACCCTCAACTTATTCCTTTCCAACCTCTCGATCAACGCAAACGCGATCTTGGCCGCCCCGAGGATGCTGGGGCATAGCGACAGCCCGCGACAAATGATCAGCGGCCAGTGCCATTTCTTGCCGACCCCAAGGATGCTCGCGACTCGTGGGTGCTTCAATCTATCGCCCGTGATGCTGTTGGAGGGGTTGCTGGCCGTGCTGCTGCTCCGCCGTGATCGTACTTGGGCCGTGAGGGAGTTGGAGCGGCTTTTCGTGGCAGGAGCACAGCTGTTGCTGTCATGCCCCGCTGGCGCGAACGCCGCGGGTGAGGGTTCGGGCGCCAGCTTCCGGGGCAGTGGGGGAGTGCTGGGTGTGATGGGATGTTGCCGGCGGGATGGAGACGATTAGGCGTCGAGGGGTGCGGACATGACGGTGAGATGGTGGTGGTTGGGTGCCGTCGGCGATGTGGGTGGTGATGGAGGTGAGGTGTGGGGGCTGGGCGACGTCAAGCGTGGAGCTCTCTCTGCTTAGCTCAGAGGCCGCGTATACTCCTCATCTTCATCCAACGACGACACGAAGGACGGGTGAGTACATAGTATACACAGGTATGTCTTTAACTGTCCCTGTTATCCACGTCTGATCTAACGGAGACGAGATTTATAGATCCGGCATTCGGATCGGTGGGGCTAAACGTCACCAGTTACCTACATCTCCGGCCTTAACTACCAGAACGGCTGCTTCTTGGCTTGACGACGACGACGACGACGACAGCCTCCACGTACTCGTAACCCCCTCCAATACTCCCCCGCGTCATGTCAGTCCGCGTGGAACTGGATCAGCAGCATGGAGTCTTTACCTGTCTCGACTGGGTGACCGGGAAGGTCCACATCTCCACCCAACCCTGAGCTCAGAAGCTGACTCCCCAGGTCTTCATGAACCT
Source organism: Ascodesmis nigricans (assembly GCA_004786065.1). Lineage (NCBI taxonomy): Eukaryota > Fungi > Ascomycota > Pezizomycetes > Pezizales > Ascodesmidaceae > Ascodesmis > Ascodesmis nigricans. The sequence continues at coordinate 84,121 of ML220150.1, read as the reverse complement.
CCCCACGGAAGAAACCATCTCCGCGATTACCGTTAAAATGGAGGGAATTGTACGCACGCGGCTTGACCCTCCTGTGATTGAAGGCACGGGGCCAGAGATGAAGCGGGACAAGCGGCGGACCGAGACCGAGATTCATAGAGTGCGTATCTCTCCCGGGAATTGGATATGGATCCATGCTGATGATCCGGCAGGTACTATATCTCGTCCAGACAGTATGGCCGCCTGAACACCTCCGTGAGAACGCTGAAAAAGGCTTCACCCTCAAACCCGGCGAATACGAATACCCCTTCCGTATCCGCATCCCCATCAACTCATCCTGCACCTCTGGTGCAGGCGTCGGCGGCGGCCTCCTCGGGAAACTCACCTTTGAGAACGGAAACCTCGATTTCGCAAAGGAGGCGGAAAACCACATCAAGGGGACGCTTCCACCGAGTCTTAGCTGTGTCCCGGGGGACATTGCGACCATCCGCTATTTCCTCAAAGTGACGGTGAACCGGTACCTCTCTCTCTCCCCTTCGTCATATCGTAAAACTGGTGAAGCTGATTTTGTTATTTCCCCAGCCCCAAACTCTTCAAAACCAACCTTCGGTCCATCGACCCCTTCGTCTTCCTCCCCCTCGAGCCCCCACGCCCCCCTCAAACCACCCGCGAAACCTTCGCCAAACGCCGCCACGAATTCATCCCACTCCCCTCCCCCTCCTCCCCCAAAAAATCAATCTTCTCCTCCATGTTCAAATCCTCCTCCTCCTCCTCCTCGCACTCCTCCGAGAAAACCCCCCCAATCCTCTTCACGCTCGAAGCGCGGCTCCCCTCGCCGCCGATTATCGTGCCGACCGACCCCATCCCACTGCGTCTCCTGATTACGAAACTCGCGCCGTTCATGGATGTCATATCGATGAGAAGCATCGCAGTGAGCTTAATCGCGATTACGAAGGTCCGCGCGCATCAGTGGACCCGCGAAGAGAGCGAGGTCGTGAGTATCGTGAGTGTCGCGGACCTCCACGTACCCATTTGCGGGGCAGAGACGAGGGTGGAGGAGCCAGTTGAGGTGGAGGGCGGGCTGTGGAGGGGACGCGCGATTCCAGACACGGTGCCGCCGGCGTTTGTGAGCTGTGCGGTGAGCCGGGAGTACAAGCTCCAGGTGAATGTGGGGCTGAGCAGAGGGAGGGAAGAACATATTGATGTGAGTTCTATATATTGAGTTTCTCTTTTCCTGTTTCCGGTTTGGATTTTGCTGACTGCTTCACAGGTGCTCTCCCTCCTCCTCCCGCTCAATGTCTACTCCGGCATCTCCCCGCCTCCACAACTGTTGCAACAACTCCCACCCAGCAACTCCTCTATTCCTCCCCCCTCCCCCACAACCTCCAAACTCCCCCCACAACTCCCAGCAAGAAAACCAGTCCCCGTCTCCCACGCTTCCTCAACCCTCCACATCCCAGGCGCTTACCCCGCAAAAACCTCAAAATCGGCAAACGCCTCACCAGTCGGCAGTCCCTCGTCATCACCGGCGTTCGGAGCATGGCCGCAGGAAAAGAGGCCGAGGTCGAGTCATGAGGTGGGAAGCTCCTCGTCTGCGGGGACGGGGTATCAGCAGTACCAGCAGTACCAGCAGCAGGGACAGCAGATGGGGCTGTATCAGCATCAGCCACATCAACCGCTGTATCCACAGCAGATGGGACAGTATCCTCCGCCCTCACCGTCATCGCCGTCATCGCCGTCGTGGCAGGAAGGTATCACCCCCGGCACCCCTGGGCTCGGCCCCCACATCACCAGCAGCAGCGGGGGAATGGACACAGACCCGCTGCCTCCGCCACCAACCTATGAAGACGCGCTCATGGACGAGATCGGTCCGGTTGATGGCGGGAGGAGGAGGTATACATATCGCCAGGGGGAAGGGTATTTCGGTGCCAGAGACGAGGAAGGGGAGACGGCGAGGTAGTTTTTTTTTGTTTCTTGTTACTTTTTTTTGCTCTTGGGGAGAGGAGGGAAGGGAAGGGAAGGGAGTGATACCGATTTGTGATTTTTGTTTGGAAGGTAGGGGGTAGTAATTGTAATAATGCGAATGCGAATTCGAGGTTGATTGAGATAGAGATTGGGGGTTGGTGATGCGGGAAGTAGGGGTGTAGAGTACCGGTATCTGGAAACTTGAACACTACGGTAATGGTGTTTTGCGATCTCATCTCTCGCTCCATTTTGTGGGGGATTCAGGTACCTATCGCAATATCATGGAGAGTAGGCAACTATGTCGATCGAGATGCAGAGATACTCAACAGACTCAGAGATTGGGGACTTGAAGAAAGGGTTGTATAAAAGGATAAGGAGAGAGGGTTGTAAAGAGAGAAGGTAAAGTTCCGGCAAGGAACGGCTAACATCAACACTCCATGATGGCTCCGTTGGCTCACCCATTGCGGGAGCTTTTGCAATCAAGCGTTTGGATGAGGACAGGATAAAGTTCATTTCCAAATCAGCTTCTAACTGACTGGAACCACTGGTACTGGGAACTCTTCCAAATTCCATGGGATATCCTTCAATAAGCGAGAGTCAAGAACAATGAAGCTACGGGTGATGGAAAGCACGGAAAATTGGGGACTGATAAACGGTCACGTGGGACCATAACACAGCCATATTACGGACTCCGCAAAACCTTTCCTCCATTGGGCATTCTCCACCTCCCCCAAAAATGGCCGCACCCACGCTGGACCTCCCGTCAACCATTCCACAACCATCAAGTTTCCGCTCATACTTATGTCCACTCCCCACCAGCAGCACCAGCGCTCACTCACGCGCTTCTGCGGCAACCCGCTCCTGGCCCTGTTGCTCGACAAGACGAAATACTATTTCTGTGAAAAATGCGATGATTTCACCGCCAGCGGGGGCAAATTATGTCGCAAATGATTTCCTGCATGATGCCTTTCTGGTGTCGCAGTCGGTGGGTTGGAAGTGCTGGGCGTGTGGTGGTGTGATATTGACGGACGTGGAGTAAAATGGTGGAGCAGGGGAAAGGGAGGTGCAGATATCGTTGGATGAATGTGAGGAGTGTGATTATCAGCGAGATGGTGCACGTATGGGGCCGGGGTTTTGGGAGGTTGTTTTTGCGAGAAGGGCGAGGCCAGCGAGTATGCTTGATGTGCATTTGTTTGTGTAGAGCAAATGGCCAATGTGAGAATACAGGATACTAAATAACAATAGGGCAATGTTTGTTGTACTACATTGTCGAAGATTGAGAGCACCCCTTTGCTGCCATGGAGGGAAGGAGTAGACGACTGAAGGTAATACTCCAACAAGAAACAGCTCCCATCCCCGCCCCATTAACCGAAGCAACCGCAAAATGGATCAAGCTTTGGGATGACGGGATGAGCTTCACTTCCGAATCAGCTTACAATCGACTGGAACCACTTGAAACACTTCCGCGTTCAAGTTCTACGGGAAGTTCACCAACAAACGAGAGTCAACAACAATGAAGTTGAGCTCAAGCTGGTGGAAAGTTGAGTTGAGGGTGGTGGAAAGTGTGCAACGTTGGAACGGTGGGATAGATAGGATATGGGGCATGATTGGACAAACTCGAGCTTCCGTTGCACTCTCAGGTGGGACCATGACTCAGCCGTCCTATAAGCCGTTCCAACATGGAAAATCTCCTCATCTCCCAAATTATCAACATCCTCAATCGATATCCTTACAGCCTCAGCCGGTCTGGCTGATCCACCGGACACTCATCAAACCTTCCAACAACAACCCGACAATAATACTCTCAAGTTTCCGCAATTTAGTCATGTCCACCTACCAGGAGCACCAGCGCTCACTCTCCCGCTTCTGCGGCGATCCTCTCCCCTCGTTTCTTCTCGACAAGACCAAATACTACTATTGTGAGGAATGCGACGATTTTTCCGGCGAAGTATGCAGCACATGCAATCGACTGTTTGACGGCTATCTTATATCGCAGCTGGTGGGCTGGGATTGCTGGGCTTGTGGCGACAATATATCGTCAACCGCGCGGTACTATGGACGGCGTATGTCGGTTGAGATAAAAATGGATGAATGCGAGATTTGCAAGTATCCAAGAGATATGGCCTGTGGTATGCCGGTGTTCTTGGAGTATGAATTCGCGAGGAGGGATTGGCCCTGGCGTACGTTTGATGTGTACTTCTTCCTGAAGTGAGTGAGCGATGGAGTTGGTACTATATCATCATCTACTTAAGTAGACTACCTGTCTTCTAGTGTCATCGGAAATACAATACGGGGTACGGTTATTTGGTATGGGATGCTGTTGTGCGTTCATTTCTCTCGCTAAATATCTTTGACATACACCAACACACCGCTCAATCAATAGCATGCATATCAGTCCGTACATATTAGTGCCGCCATAGAGTACATCCTCTCTCTCTTCTTCCCCCTCTCCCTTCTCGTTTCGGAGCCCTTCCCGCATCCCCGCTTTACCATCCATCGTCGTTGAGATAGTTATTATTGTCAACATAAGTTGAACAGAGATCAAGATACATACTCGGGAGATAACACTCGCGGTAGGTCAAGAAATAGATGAGTATTATTGAATTACGATACTGTTGAATGATAATCGTGAAACAAAGGCTCCATGGAGTGGAGAATGAGGAGGAGAAAGAACGCTCGGCGCAATGAGTGGGGATACATCAAGAAAAAAAGTCTCATGTTGCTACATCGTCTCCTCCTCCGAGCTTAAGCATCATATATTATTCTCACTTCAAGCAGCTTTGTCTGTCTCATAGTATCTCCTCGAACTACCCGAGTACCTCAACTCACCGGCGTCAAGTTTTCGCATCATCCTTCTACTAAAGCAGTGTACGTACCATTCATCACTCTACACTATACCCACTGGCATCATGATCACCACTCTTACTTAACTCTTTCCTCACCATGACTTCGTTCGCCCGCGCCCCGTCTCGGCGCAGTGTCAAACTTGTCACGTATCTATTCCCATATCCTTTGCAGCTTACTCAACTCACTGGATCTCTAAATGAAAATAATAACACAACCACAGTCACGGTGTGCTGAATCCCGACAAGGAATCAAGAAGCCAGAAGCCAGCAGAAGCCGAGTGCGCGACCATGTCGGACCCTTGGGCACTCCAATTGATCCTCAGGCGAACAGAAACGAACGGGCCTGAGCTCTCCACGGGTGAATAGTCAGCATTACACAGCATGCTACCAAATGTCAAGTAGGAGATTTTTTTTTCCTCATGTACTGGTAGATAGCCGGGATGGCCGGGATGGTGGGTGACTATATAGGATGTGAGAGAAGATGGACGGACTCGGAAAGATGGAAGCTTACTGGCAACAGAGCTTGTGCCGCAATGGGAGTGAGAGAGAGGTGTGCTGTTTCATGGGAAAAGGTCCGTTGGTTGGGAAGAGAACTTTCAAGAAATTTTATGTCTCGGGGTTTCATTTCAATCCAAAGCAAACTTTTTATCTAGCTGGGCTAATGAAAACGACACTTGAATCCGAGCTACCCCGAGAAGTTAAGACAGTACTGTCGACAGTGGTGGCCATGACATCTAAACCCAAGCCCAGCGTGTATAGTATGGCTTAAACTTGTCCATTTACAGCCGCATTTTAAAAGATATCCCCTCATTTACTCCCGGGTCTGTTTCCTCCTCCGTCCGTTTCTTATCCACCCGCCGAGTTCTACTTCGTGTGGGTCACTCCCCCGTCTGCTTCTTACCCACCGTCCAAGCCCTCCTACATCCACTCCCCTCCTCCGTTCAGGCCCCCCGTTATTTCCCCCCGTCATTTTTTCTGGGGTCGATGTGATAATACAACAACTTCTTTTCTTAAATTAACTCCTGTAGACGAAAACGAGAATTGAATCCACGACACTGGTTGTGGCAGACGACGGGCATGACCGTGTCCTCTCATTCGACGTTTTCGAAGTATCAGAAAACGGAAATATTATAAGGCTTGGATAACTCAGCCAAATTATGGAGATTCCCCGCAAGCAAACCAGGAAATATGCCGCATCTCTGGGATGCTTGCAATGACTGCATCGAACTTCACCGGACATCCTGACTGACTCATTGGCACCCTCATTATACTTCGTCCGCGCCGTTGTTTAGCCATCACAGATCCAACAAACCCATCATATGCTTTGCATGCTCACACGGCTATCTTATTGACGATTGCATTTGAGGCATGTCGTATCGTCACGGAAGCTTTCTCATTTGCGACAGAAATAGATCTTGTTTTTGTTGAGAAACAGAGAGAGAAGACGATCGCCGCAGAATCGTGCCTTTGGTTGATTTCTGGCTGAAATGGCGGTGAATCGAGTGTATACTTTCCCGGTGCTACTGCGAAGTTCTAGTTGGACAATGATGTAGAGGATATCGGGGCTTCCGAGAACGCCGAGATGGTGGCGGAAATGCAGGACGTCTGATCGTGGCCGTGGCGGTGTAGGTTGAAGTTGTTCTGATGGGCGTTGATAAGGAAGTCAACAACACCTCAAACTTGAAAACTCAAAATATATATCCGTGGAACGCAGAAGGCGACTGTAACGGAAGTCAAGTTCATGACCCATCACCCTCCCGAGGATGCTGACTCCGAGATTGATCTCAATTCGAGCATGAAACGTCGCGTCTGGGTTGTAGCCGGTAGATACTACATTTACACCTACATCATTCGACACTTCTCAACGTCATAAGCCACTCGGGTTCTGTGATGGTTGTTGATGAGCATGAGTAGAAGCAACAGTGACGATAGCGAGAGAGATGCCATTTCACGGAAAAAGGCTGATTGGTGGGGACAACAAATTGAAGAAACTTGAACGCTCTAACTCGGTTATTTATTTTGGTCCAGAAACAAACTGTTTATATCTAGTACAGATAATGAAAACGAAAATTAAAATCCTCATTCTAACCGGACTAATTAAAACAACAACTGAGTCCGTGACACAGCCAGGACTTATAGTAAATAATGTCGACAGTGAAGACGATGACATCTCACTCAAAGCTCTGACGGTATAAATATCCTCCAGGACCTCTACGCCGCGGTTCACGCCGCGATCTGAACAACAATTCCCGTTTCACAAGCACACAGGCCGCATCTCTTGGATATTTACACTCAAGGCATGTGTTTGGGTACACCGGTCTCCGGATCGACTGATCAATGCCATACTCCATGAATGTGAACCCTTGAACACCACAGGCCCAGCAACGCCAGTCCACATACTGGCTGGAAATAAGCCCATCATAAAAGTGATTGCATTTGCGGCATACTGGATCCCCGCTGATACTATCACATATTTGACAGTAGTATTTGAATTTCTCCACCCCGAGGATTAGGGAGAGGACGCGATCACCGCAAAATCGTGCCTGTGGTTGCGAACCCGGAGACATGGCGGGAATCAGACGGTATTTTATGGTTGTTGGAAGGGGTGACGCGCGTATGGTGTTGTTCCAGCGGGATCGGGTGTTCGGATGATGATGTAGAGGATGTAGGGGATGCAGAGGATATCGACGATATTGAGATGTCGCGATTTCAGCGGTTGTGGAGTTTTCCCGATCGCGGAGGTTTCGGTGTGCGCGTAGTTGTTCTGATGCTCGTTGATGGAGGACGGTGGAAGCAAGAAATGCTCCTCTCTTCCCAATGGAACGCAGAGGGGTGCACGCCCTCAAAACCTCCCATCTCCCACAAAAAAAAAAATAAATAAAAAATGCCACAGCCTCAACACTGTGAGTTGCTAGCAGCGATTCATGTTGAGAGTACATGGATACGCTACTGGTGTGGTTGTGTTGACTGGGGGCTGGCTGATTCATGGGTTTGGGGCGTTACCATACATGCTGGAATAGGGACCTACCATTCCGTTGAATAGCGACTCACTATTGCGACCCATTAAACCCACCACAACTTTGCGCAGCAACACAGTCACACCCGGACCGCCAGCATGTTAATAAACGGAGATTGTGTATTTGAAAATTCAGAGTATTTGCGGGTGTACTGTAGGAGGTGCGGGAAACGATGGGTGGCTGGGCGCAACTCCAGAGAATAGGTGGTGGTGATCTGATGGGTCGCAACAATAGGGAGTCATGTCGCAGAATAGGCCATGTGATGTTGACCTATTGGCAACTCACCTCTCCAACCGGTGGCTCTGTTCTGCAATTTCGGTCATCAATCCTGTCATCAGAGTTGCCCAATCGGCTAGAGAGTTGCTCTGTCTAAAGGTTGTCTCGCTCCATGGGCCTTACCGAACTATCATCTCACACAGCACATGTCTGATTCAGACCCACCGTGATTGACAGAGAGAAAACCCGGTTCCACTTTTCGATTGAAATAGTATTTCCAGCGCTCAATCTCACGGCATGCATTACAGAAATCTCTTGGATATCTGCAACCCCCGCAATATTCATACGCTCAAGCGTCTCGGAAAGGAAAAGGAACAGGAAGAGGGGGATGTATTTACAGACTGAGATTGGCTGTAGAGAGAATTGGGTCGATGCAGAGCGAGGTGTTTAGATAGAGAGAGAAAGAGAGAAAGGAGGGAAATGTAGAGAGTAGAGACAGATGGAGATTCAGAAGGAACATTGAACGCGCGGCACCGGCTCATGACTATCAATAAAACCTGTATTTTACTTCCAGCGGAGGACGTTTATCAACTGCATCACTCGGTACTGTACAGTTCACCGTGCACATCAGAATCACCGTCTGGTTCCCCCAGCCGATCAAAAACGTAGTATATATCCACAAGCTTGCGGCACGTAGCATCTCTAACATAATTAAAATATTCGCATCAATCATCGGTTTCTTTAATCAACATATCCTTGCCAAAGCTGAGGACTCGAGGCTGATCAGGCTTAAAGAAGAGAAACCTTATATAGTACTGGAACGGTGCGCCAGGTGATGTATCAGCTGTGCTTCCCCAGATGGTGTCCGTTAGTTGAACAAGTTAAATTCATGGCCAATCATCCGCTCCGACAGTTAGATGCTAAAATAAGACTTGAGTTGATGCGGAACGAAATCATCGCAAGATTCTTGAATGGGTGTTCTTCATAACCATCATCGGGTACGGTAATGGACGGTGGTGAATGGTACCCGTGGAGATTCAGGTTCATGGAGTATCACATCTACTGCCAGCCCATAACCGTTAAAATCCAAAGGATGCTTACCCAAAGCCCGGGGCATCATGATGACATTTGTATGGAAAGAAATACAACTTTCATATCTCAGTTCTTAACTTCCACCTACAATCAAACTTTCCTTCTCCAGTCAGCCGACGAAATCAACAACTACTTCCGATCCACCTCTGGGAGGAAGGTAAACATACTTTCAACAGCTCAGCTCCGAGCGCATTCATAACCTCTCGAATCACTCCGTCCTCTCCTTCCTCATAACGCCCAAACCCCTTTCCTCATCACTCATCCTCGTCAACTTGGCGACATAATACCTATTCTGCAACTGACACGCAGCATCCCTTGGGTATCTGCAATCGACCCAGAGGCAACGATACAACCCGACACGATGTTCGATCAAGTGGTCTGCGCCATACATGACGACGGCGGCAGTGATGCGGCCACACGCCCAGCAGGTCCAATTGACAGTCTGGATCGCCAGGACACCGTTGTAGAGCCGGTTGCATCTGCGGCAGACTTCATTGCAGCTGAACTCGTTGCAGCCGCTGCAGAGGTACTTTCTGTTGCGGTCCAACAGCATGGCGAGGAGGCGGTCGCCGCAGATATTCGGTTTCGGGTCAGGTGGCATGGCGTGGAGGCTTGATGGTGGTGCTCGTGGGGATTCTTGTATCACTGGTGTGTGAAGATGTTGACGTTGTAGATGAAGTCTGATTGAGGGTGGATAGATGGCTTCGTGGTGTTTGTTATGGTGCACGGGGGATGTTCAAGTTGAGAAGGATTGCGGGAATCGAGAAGGACTGAAAAAAAAGGTGTCCCTTAAGCTGATTCTTCCCTCATGGAACGAAGCTTCTATCTAGAAATGATGCCAAAGGTGTAACTCATCATCTGGGGAACGGCCACGACCGTGCTGAAGGGTACTGTTGACAGGGTGGTCAGAGAGGTGTTTATTCGGTCATGTAACTGGAGGCATGTACTCTTTCGCTACAGTAGATGGCGAGAAGTGTATAGAGCAATCCTCAGCTGGAGAGTGTCGGCTTTAAGGTAGTGAGACTTGTGAGAGCAGGACTAAACGAGGCTTGTTGGATTCAGGGAGGACGGGGATGTGAACAACAAACGGCAGATCGCGAAAGGCAGATATACACAAGTAGTCCGAGACGAATAGACTAAAGTATAGAGAGCGAAATAGGGGGCGTGAATGGAGATGAGCGACTCGGAGGCAGGCGCGGAGAAGAAATCCCAGTGGCGTGATCCTTCATGAAGAATCACCTGTTACCAGCGCATCACATTTCAACCCCCGGACGCTGTTTTCAATAGCGGCGAAGAACTGTTACCAAAAATATATATCACTATAGCCCTGATATACATACAATGATGTATATGTAACTATCCGGAGTTCATGTATCGCAACGATGTGACTCGGAAAGAGAAGCTGGAACCAGTCGCTCTGAACAGAGACGGCCTGGGATTAATGGACAGTAAGCGGTGGAGGTAGGTACCTGTAGCGATATGACACCATCCTACAGATAGCTCGATATGGCTTGGATCTATAGAGGCACCAAATATTACAGGGTGGATGAAGGGGTCGGGGGATTGATATTGGGTGTTGATAGTTATACGAGTCCGAGTATGGCACTTCAGGTTCACGGAAACGGTTCATAGGTGAGCAAAAACTGAGCATGATAGAAAGCAATAAATCTCAGTTTTAACTCCACTCAATCGACTCGGACATCCAACTCCATCTCCCTCGTCCCGCAAATTAAAACCACACTTGAACCCCTAGCAACTGCCCATGCCATGTCAATCGACAATGTAACTGATCGTGCTCATCTCTCCTGTCCGTGCAGAGCTCGGACCACATCTCTAGAGGCGGGGGTGCTTGGCCTGGAGGCCTTGAAGTAGTTCAGGACTTCAAGTTCTAGTATTTCCCAGCACCTCCGTAGCGATATTTCCTGCATGTGTTGGACTACGTTACTAGCGAACGAACCAGACCCCATGAAAACCCAGTAGAGTATGAAAGTACATCATCCACGAGCAACCCCGAATTCCCTCCAATCACACTTCACAACCTCTCAGTCCACATCATTGTAGACGCCTTCTGGGGACTGGAAATTTGACATGTTATTGTCATCTATGTTTTCCCCCACACCCCAACATTCTACAAACACGCACCATCCACGATGTCAGTTTGCCCCGAACCATCGGCAGCGAGCCAGCCCAAGATGAATCCAAAACTATTAATCATCGTGTCTCCTCACGTCCCAACCCTCTCCTTCCCTTTCTCCCCCTTCCTCCCACTTTCTTCCTTCGCGTCAAACCTGGTCTTCCCATCATACGCCCAGCAATCCATCTAGTTGCCGCATTCGAGACAGTAGTTGTGGCCGCAGGGCCGGGTTTTGTGCGGAGAGGAGGGGAAGGGGAGGTGCGGGATGTAGCGGTAGGAGCTGGGCTGCGAACAGTGGTGGCAGAGGAGGCGGGTGCGGTGGCCGCAGGGGTGGAGATGGAGAGGTGGTGGACGTCATGGTTTGAGATATCGAGGTGTCGTGATGGAGAGAACGGTTATGGTGGTTGGAGCCGATAGTGATAGATGATATGGTTGCACCGGTGATTGAAGAGAAGTGATGGTGAAAGAGGGAAGAAGGTACGGTGGATCTAAGCAATAAGAGTCACCGAAACGCATCGTGCTCAAGTGGGATGCGGAAGCGTGGATTGGATTGGATTGATGATGCTCGACAAGCAGCGTTTGGTGAGAAAGCTCGGCGGGAAATCAGCCGAGAATGATACTGATAGATGGGTGTAGTGGCTGATACGTATCGCAAATCAACGGTATCAAACTCTAGTCGAAGAGAGGCGCAGAAAGACCAAGAAAACTCTAAGGACGAAAACCTTTGGAGACCGGCGGGACACAAGAATCAGTAGACTCGATCAACGGTACAAAACCCACCCCCCAATAAAGCCCTCCATCCCCTCATATCCCCCGTCCAGTTGAGGTCATCTTGAATAGCGTCATCTTGCCCGAGAGATATCAGTGACGGTCATGATAGGGAGTTTTATACTCTAGTTAGTTGTGTTTGGTGTAGGAGAAGGATATGGCGATGGATGGGGCGTTTTATATCGTCGTAGGATGCAGAGGTGTTGGGTGATGCGCAAGTGAAGAATGGAGGGGTTGTAAGTAGCAAGTGGGAGGGGCAAGATGAAGCATTGATGTTGACGCCACGTCACATGACCAACGACCAAAAACGAACCACCATCAATCGCAAATCCAAGTTCCACATTCGAGGTTCCAACACTTCGCATATTCGGTATTCACTATTTCGTCCACTAAGAACCCCCTGAACCGTATGCATCTACTCTGCGAGATCCGTGATACGCATTCGCCCCAAAGTTCTTCAAGTTCAAGCCTGGGCCTCCGGTTTCCTCGCCACAATCTGCCAGCTACAACCAATTTCGTCAGCTCTCCTCTCCTTCCTCACCCCACCACCTTCAGAAAACTTACTGCAGATAATACGGGTGCTGCTCCCTCCCCATAATGGTTTTGTAGACCCCCGTAAACATCTCTCGGACCTCTTCTTCCGGCATCTCTAGCAGCCGCGTCATCGCCATCATCCCATACGCCTCAGCGCCTATGGAGTATTGTTAGCTCCCTGTTCATGTTGTGGCTCGAGTTGGGTATTGGGGGGTGAAGCTAACTCACCGGTTTTCGTGATCTCGGCACACACAGCGCCCATGTATTTAAAGTTCTTGCTCTTAGGCCATGGGCCCACGGGGACCTACATACATGTGAGAAGTCGTCTCAGCATCTAACCTGACCTCCACTCCACTCTGCTCGAAATGCCGGGGGAATAAAGATCGTACCTTGTAGGTGTACGTCTTGATGTCGACAAACCCAGCAGTCTCAAGATGTTGGCGGATAAACTTCCCATCAAGTCCACGCGCGTTAACACCGAGTTTGTCCATGGCCTTCATAAAGAGGTCGACGTGTTTGAGAAGGACCGAGTCGGCCGGAACTGAGCCGTCGTCGCATTGGGCGTAGTTCATCGAGTGTTCTGAGAGCGAGAGTCTTGTGAGTGATGGAAACATGGTGAGAGAACTTGAACTTGAGCGCTGCTCGGAGATACCTACCGGCAATTTCAACGTAGCCGCCGGGAGTCGTGTGGCTACAATCATCGCCCAGGGGTGATTAGTTTCAATCTATGACTCGACCCAGAAGACAATGTGGGCGGGTATCATAATGGACTTACTCAAACATCTGCTGTGTGTATCGCCCCCAGTCCTTAATGGACAGACCAACCATCCTACCCTCTCACAGTTAACCACCATTCATGGTGGAAAATAGCGGGATATAGCTGCCTACCGCGAGTGAATGTAGTCAAAGTGATTCTTCTTGTAAGTCCACGGCTTCTCAAGATCGTCGGTTTCGAACACCACATTCGGATATACCCAACCTGGCTGGTTTGGGGCCAAATCGACTCCAACCACCTTGCTCCCTGGATGCATTGATCCGAAATCCTACTCCAGTCAGTCAAATGGACGTGGTTGATATGAGCGATCGTCATGGTGTGCTCACCAATGCCCAGATTCCTGGTATCATTTTAACGATGAAATCATACAGTACACCGGGGAAGGGACAAGTTACTTACCAGTCCCAGTACCGCAGTCAAGGACGTTATGTGGATCACCTACGAGTGGGGCTTTGTGCAATTCACCGCCGAGCACAAGAAGCGTCAGATGGTGCATCTATCAATCTGGATTAGTCTCCGTCCTTGGTTCATTCGCTCATTGGATGCTACGAGTAACAGAAGGGTGAAGTACCATGTCCAATCGGTCTAACTCAGTTTCATCTGAAGGTACGAGATACTGCTGGTCCTCCTCCGCGGATCTCCGGTGGTATCGCCGGCCTAGATACGTTGCTAGGTTAGCTCTACTTTCCTGTCTGGAAACTGTTGCATAAAGGTATAACCATTTGCGTAAACGTGCTCCAGGATACTGCTCGAGAGACTTTGAGTACTACTGGCCTGGGATCTATAGCATTCGGTCAGTCCACTGTCCTTGCAAACTGCTGCGAGTCTAAGTACCCAGTATCATCGTAGTCTGAGAACGCCGAGTCATCCGCTTCGATCTATAATCATGGTATTATCAGTCAAGCGAAACCATAGGTCGTTTAATAGGGATCTAACCTGTGTTTGGTTCTCTTGGAATGGTGTCTGCTCCTCGGGTTCGGGGGACTGGACTTTCGCGGGATTCTCGGTCGAGGAATTAGTAGATGCCATTTCTGGAGATACTGAGGGTATCCAAAGAACTCCGGGACGTCGTGCAGGATTGACGGGATTGTAGGCTTTGTACCGGTGGTGTGGTTGAAGTCGATCCTTCCGCTGGAGCATTGGGTTAAGTAGTGGGGCCGTAAGCGCCCAGAGACCCCCAAGTCCCAAGCACCCAATCGACTTTAGCTTGTGGTGTTCACGTACAGCTGTAGGAAGCGACAGTAGCACTTGCAGACAATCCTGGTGCCTGGACTATGGGGGTGTGGCCATGCTAGTTTCCATTTGTCTGCGAATTTCCGGTCTGGTGTGAGGCTGGCACAAATGGCCAATCATCATGGTGGTTCCGACGCCCAGGTTTGCATAGTCGCACATTCCTGGTTGTCGGCAGTTCATGGACTATCGGACATCACCGTTGCGGTGTCAAATGCACCGCTGGCCAAGTTGATGGAGTATTGCTTATCGGCGGGAGTGCTGGAAGCGAAGCTGGAGACCAGTGAGCCCTTGATCAACCGATAAAGAGAGCTGAAACCGTGAATCCTGATGGTCCTTGCGATGATGAAAGATGACAGCTGCAGCGAATCGAAGCAGAGGGAGAGATTGAAGCAGATGATGGAGATCCGAGGTTTGGCGTGAGGAGATCGTCGTCTGTCGTTCCAAGAGAGCCGGAGTGGATATCGATGCCCCAAAGCTGCAACGGTGAGTAGCACAGTAGCGAGCGGTGACGAGGAATCAAGCAGGCGAGGTGAAGACAGAAGATCACAGCGAGATGAAGATGACAAGAGAGGGGGCGCAATGAGAATTCACCGCAAGGGACAAGATTGTGAAGCCGGTTGGTGTGGTGGAGAGGGAGAGAGAGGAGCTGCCTCTGATGCGTGGCCGGAACGTGAACCTTGCGCCCCCTTCAACCAACAAGAACTGATAAGCTGGTATTGGCGATGAGGAAGATGTATCCCCTGTGGCAACGAGCATCTCTACATCTCTACATCTCCATCTCTGCCGTGTCTCTCTTTTATTTCTCCTGCATCACTCGTATTGCTCCTCATCTTCGACCAACTCTTCCGCGTCTGGGATTACTCAGCTCCCTCTCCATTTACCCCTCTCCATTTACCCCTCTCCATTCTCCTCTTCTACTGTCTCGCGCAGGTTTATGAGAGAAGGACAATGCGATGTGGAAACACCAATTCCCCCACCCTACCGCAATCTCCCATCACACTATCTAAGTCTTAAGGAATACAACAACCTTCCCAGATCCGGGTACATATAACTCCTTCCCTCCTCTGCCATATTCCATTCCTCTACCCTCAGTCTTTCCATCACATCTCTCCCATCAGTATCCCCTCTGATTTTCTCCATCAATGCCTTCTCCCCCTCATCCTTCTCTACCATCCCCGCCTCCTCCTCTTTCTCCACTACCCCCTCCGCCTGCTTCGCCCCGCACCCCACCGCCCCAGCTCCCAAATCCCCGCCCACTCCCCCATTTCCCCCTCATCCTCCCGTTTCTCCACCCCCCCGATCCCTCCGAACCTTAACCCCCAACTTAACAGCCTCGATCACGATCAAAACCGCGCAGTAAATATTGTACAGGACGATGAAGGTCATGAGAAGGGTGACGGTTGATGGTGACATCTCGGAAGCCGATGAGGTGGTGGGAGAGGCGAGAGAGTGGCATGGAGGCACGGGAAGGCGGACGAGTGCAGAGGGTGCTACTGCTGCTGGTGAAGAAGAGGAAGAAGAAGGAGGAGGTGGTGGTGGAGGTGGAGTGGGGGGCATGGTGAGGATTATGATGGTGATGATGGATACGGTTATCGTGGCGATGATAGTGGTGACGATGACGCTGCTGAAGATCGGTGGAAAAAGTAGTAGATAGGTAAAACAGCAGGGAGAGGAGGAAGAAGAAGGAGAAATAGAAAATAGGAAAAAAAAAAAAAGTATGCGTCGTCTCGTTCCTGTTGAAACCGGGTGATAGCCCATGGTCAAACTCGGAGTTGACAGAAAGTCATACAATACAATACAGCTACGGCACAAACTCTCCTCCACCGTCTACAGTCTCGACTCGATCCACCACAATTGCTCTCGACCAGAACCGCAGTTGGTAACCGTTATCATCATTGCCGCTTTCCCCTAAACCTTTCCCGGATTCATCAGCCGCAAAAACACTCGTAGAATCCCTAATACTAGTACTCAACATTCCAAGTAAGCGTTAGTTATTCCCTGGACTGGATTGAGCGTCACGTAGTGAACGAGAATACTCTAGAAGCATCGCAGAGCCCTAGATTAGTAAACTAGGGAAAAGAGTAGAAGAGAATAGTTGGAGTGGAAGAAAGCAAAAAAAAAGAAAAAAGAATCGAGTCTTGGGCTCCAGCGGTGTGTGCAATCCCTCTGACATCATCAACGGCATGAACGATTCTGCCCTCAACATCAACATAAACATCAACACTCACCGTGACATTCAACCCACAGCCAATGGCACCGACTCGATCCGCGTGCCAACACTGCGCTCCCCTCCGCTAGTACCCTCTCTGTATGGTATCCCCCGCCGCGGGGCCCGCATCCTCATGCCACCACCGATCTAAGCAGCAGAGCCGAAAAGAAACACATAATGTTGAAACTGCTACGTACTACCGGTATGATATTAATTTGTGCTGCAGGGCTAGTGGGATGAAGGACTGGCTTGTATTGGTCGTCGGATTCGTTCCAATTATCTGTTGCCTGAGAGGGGAGACAAGATGGAGCACAAGAGATGATAGATGAGAGGTGCCGCTGCATGCTGTGGACTCGTGGCGAGGATTTATCATGTCAGTCCGCTGCGATCTGTGTACACTGCAGTCGGTGTGTATTCCGTCTGTCTGTCTGGTGGGCTCCATCTGTATACCGTGTGTCCTATTCTGTTCCGTGTATAGCAGTGTAGTGTAGTGTAGTGTATTGTATCATCATAGTGTATAATACTGTCTACCATCATAACCCACCCACCCATCTACCCACCAAATCAACCAACCCCCTCGCTGCAAAAAAACCTACAGCCCGCAAAAAAACGGTAACAACATAAGAAACATCCGAAGACAGAAGCCAAAAAGCAGAAGCATAGAGGCGTAGAAGAGCCTAGTACGGCAGTGTAATAATATCCACGAGCAACAAGAAGCCAAAATCGCAGCACCAAGCCAATCAACTAATCATAAAAAGCCAAAACCTGCTCGTACATAACGAAATAAGTGAAAAAAAACCCAACCTTTAACAATAACAAACCCGCACAAAAAAACGGCAAAAAATAGCCAAAACGACACGACAAAACGTCAAAAAAAAAAACGCCCATGAAGATCCATAAACCCATAACCCTCGTCTCCCAGTTCCTTCCCCAGTACTCCTCCTACCCCCCAACTTCACAACTACTAGCTCGCTCACAACTATCTCGTCGTAACAGCCACACTCACCCCCACCACGACCGCGACCACACACACCCCCCCGACCACCGCTCCCAGAACACCGGCAACCCTCTTCTCCCTCCTCCCGACAGCCTTCACTTTCCCTCCCGTAACCCCCGCCACAACGCCATCCATCCCGCCCGCGGCAACCACAAACCACAGCGGCGGAAACAACACACACAGCGCGATCAAAAGCATTCCCGCCTCCCGTTGCGTTCTCCTCTCCTCCTTCATCTCGCGCTCATACTCATCATCCGGGTATCCTGGTCGATCACGCTGCGCATCGAGTGCGACCTCGTGCGCGTTGTAGAGTCGTGGTGTTAGCGAGCGGCGGGTGAATTTCTGCGGTCTGTCAGGGCGGAAGCGCGGCGGGAGGATGGCGGAAAGCCAGGAGGAGCGGCGGGAGGGTGCTGGGGAGGGCGTGCGGAGATGGAGGGAGGGGGGTTGGAGGGAGTCGCGGTTTTGGGGGGTGTGGTGGGGGAGGTGGGACGGGAGGGAGGTGACGGAGTCGGCGGCGAGGGAGGGGGTGATGCTGATGATTGGGGTGCGGGATTCGGAGCGTTGGCGGTTGGGCGTGAAGTGGTGGGTTGGGGAGGGGGGACGTGTGTCGCCCGTAAAGTCGCCTTGAGGGGGGAAGGATTCGTGTAGTGGGGAGCGGAGGACGGCGGAGGGAGGACGGCGGAGGATGGAGCCTGTTGGGGAGTCTGGGGGCTGGAGATGGAGGATTGGTTGTGGAGCGTTGGAGAGGGAGTTGCGGTGTGGAAAGTAGGTGCCCGAGAAGCGGTATTCGGGGACGAGGATGGGTTCATGGTCAGAGGTTTCGCGCATTCGGTAGTGGCTGTAACTGTCAGCAAAGTCACAACTAGATATCGTGATTCTTACTGCTCATAGCGAGGATCCGCCTGGTGCACAATCACATCTTTCCCCGGCCGCTGCGACCGCAGTTTTCCCCCGCCAGCACCCATATCATGGTGCCGTGACCCGTCCCGCAGCTGGCCATCGTCGCCGTCAGGATCCTGCTCATTCATCGTCGCGGCGCCGGTGCTGTTCGGAGATTCCGCTATGGCGACTCTGAGCGGCGCATTGTGATGGAGCAAAACTGGAGAAGAAATCGAAGGAGCAGGCTCGCGCGTGCGTTCCTGTGTCGGGGTTCGTCGAGCTGAAAACCGGTGACGATGATGCCGAGTGCGGTCGTCGGTAAGGCAGCTGTCGGGTTTGTAGAGGTTGTGTGGGCGTTGTCGGGGCGATGTCGTCAGTTTGCTCAATTAACCAAAGCAAACTCTCTCAATGTCTGTCGAATTGGATTCTCTGCACCAGTGCAGTCTGTCGTCTGTCTGTCGGTAAACCGGAAAATGAAACACACGTGAAGCAGTGAAGCGGCGAAGCGACAAAGCGAAAGACTGGAGTTGGATCGAAAACGAATGTTGTCGCTGTTTCCAGATGAACGAGCGTGGTGGCGGGCAGCGGGTAGCAGGCAGAGATGATGGCGACGACGACAGGAGAGGAAAGGAGATGAGGAGGAGGAGAGGAGGAGGAGTGAGAGCGAGAGAGTGTGGGCGGAGTTGGAGCGAGTTTGGCGTCACCGGGGACGGGACCGGGACCGCCTTAGCCAGGGGGATCACTGACGCAGTGGGCACCAAACACCAAGGGCGAGTCATGAGAATGAATACATACAAACAGCGATATGGTCATACAACTCATCAATACATCCTCCTCGTCCTCGTTCGTAGCCCTAGATACTGTTCGTTCTCCATCTTCAATCTCTCATCGCCCATCTCTCTCTTGTCTCCTCACGTCGCAGCAACTGCATCTCAAGTTTCTCAACCACCTTCCGCAACCGGCATCACCAACACTGCCGATAAGTTGCTCGATAGACACATACCGGGCCGCCGGACCAGCGTGGCACAGCCAAATCTCGCGGACCGACTCGACGTCACCAGTCTTTGGTTTTCTGCGTGGGCCGCGGTGATCAGAGGACCGCGAGCGAGATGGTGGAGCGGAGCGATGAGGTATCGTATGCAGGAACGGGCGGGTGCGTGCAGACGCCGGCGTGGATGGATCGTCGTTGTGGGGGGTTCGGTAGCAAATAAAGATCGTCAAGAGGAGGAGAGGTGCTATACAGGGCTCCAGAGCTATATACTATACAGAAGCGTATGTTTGCTGTCACTCGAGTCCTCGAAACCAATTCCATATATCGCCAACTTCCGGGGATCATGCACTCCCTCAGCTCGCCTCACCAGCTTCGACTCTTTCATATCCGAATCTTTTCTCTCCACCAACCTTCCCACACCCCCCGGGCCAGTATTGTTCAACATATCAAGAACCTGACCTTTCTTCCCCACTACCATCCTTTCCATCCCTTTTTTTTATGTCACCATGCCTCGTTTCGAGATTCTCATCCTCCCACACAAAGTAATCCCTCCATCCCACCATCCATCCCACGACATCACTCCATCCAATGCCTTCATTCCGCGCAACAAACCCAATCCAGCGCACAATCACTATCACAGCCCAGTAGTGTATCATCCCATCCCATCGGCACAGCTAACATCCAAGATCCGAGATCTGAGTTCCCTGCGATTGTATCAAAACTCCACCCACGCTCATCCTTATAAGCCGGGGAGGGGGTATCCACTCACGGCAGTAAGGCCTCACAGCACTGCAGGCTCCATTGGTGGCTACACTCTGTCAATTCTGCGACGATATCAACGTCATCGGTTCTCACCAATCCTCACTACAATACAAAATACCCCGACCAAACAGTAATCACGAATTCTCACCCGTCATCGTATTCCTCTCATCCTCTCATCCTCTCAGATACCGAATCCTGATTCCATATTCCATATTCCACGTTTCCTGGACGCCGTTCACAGTAACGGTACTGGTACCTGTGCCAGCTATGCCTAGTCATACCGTAGAATCACACAACACATAACGAATCCCACCGCCACCAGTACCAGTCCCCGGAAACACAGTGCACAGGCAGCAAGCAACCCGAACTTGAACGTACCAGTACGGCAGTCAGCGTTCGAGCCTATTTACGGTACATAGATCACTAAATTTATCGCATACCGCATATCGCATATCGCACTCCTACACTCGGTCCTCACTGGCCGGCTCATGGTGCCTCAGTTGGTGGTACGGTAGATTATGGTGCCCATGGTTCCGTATATATTTGTGCCTACACCGGTGCTATGCCGTATCGATTTCCATTTCCAGTTCTCAGACGAAACACAATGAGTGCGGCACAGCAAGCGAGAACAGTATTACCGGTACCGGAGTAGATGATGAGGATTATGCGGGATGGGGAGAGGCGAATGGAGGTTCTAGTTTCAAGGTGCCACTGCCTACAGAGCCGGGTTTGCGGAATTAAAGATTGCTGGATGTGCAGGCTGATGGGTTCATGGGGGATCGGATCTGAGCTCAGGCTATCGGATCTCAGCGCTCAGCTCTGAGCTCTCAGTTCTCAGGTGATGGTTTTATGCAGAATCTGAAATCTGAATCTGATTCTCGATCTGGATCTGGATCCCAAGGCTGGCCGGCATGATGGGCTGCCACTCTGGCCTCAGCCTCAGCCTCAGCCAGCAAAACTCAGCTCATATTCGAGTTCCCAGATTCTATGTAGGTATCAGATCCATGACAGCTGGCAAAGCCACTGACTCGGAGCGGTCATGCCGTGGAGATGATGATGATGATGGTGATGGTGGTGGTGGTGGTGGTGGTGATGATTCCGAGCAGACACCGAGCAGACACCGACACCGAAACACCGTTCCGTCAGATACTCGACTCCCCAGCATCTCTCCCTCTTATATATCCATAACCCATAACTTTAAGCCGTATACCCGTGGCTGCAGGCCACAACCACTGCAGCGAATACCCAAAGCGCTCCATCACTGGTGCTGGCTGCTCCGGCACGGGACCGTTGTTGGTAGGTACTAAATAGGTAGGAGCGCTATGAGGTGTTTGATGGTAGAAGAAGAGAGGAGAGGAGACTCAGGAGAGCATTTATATCGTAGCGGATGGCCGAAACACCGAAACACCACCATGAGGAACAGGAACAGGAAGAGAAAAAAGGGGGCGGGGGCAATCAATCATCAGACTAAAAAGATTTTAGATGGCCGAGTGAGCGACTGAGTGAACGAACGGGTCGGCGAGAAACCGAAATCGAAATCGAAGGTTGCGGCTGAAATATCGTCAACTGGTTCGTTCATCTGCTCAGTCTGGATTGGTCAATCTGATTCGTCAATCTGGTTCGTCAATCTGGGCACGTTTTTCCTGTTCCTGTCTCACGGAAAAATACCGAAACACGTGTTTTTTTCTTCGATCAATGAAACCAATTGAATCCAACAAATAGTCTATATGAAGATGGAAAGAAACATAGAAGGAAGGAAGGGAAACATCCACCTGATCCGCGACACACCAAATCCGACTCCCAGCTCCCGATATCCTGGATGACAGACGACCCTGCATGCAGAGCAAAATCGGTTGGTCGGGCATGCGCAAGCGATCGGGGTGGTGGGGCTGTGGGGGCGTTGGGGCGGGAGGACGCGGGCTGGCGACAGTGTGTTGTGTGTGCGGGTTACCAACTTATAGATTCTCTCTCTCGCTGTCGCTGTTTGAGAGGGGAGAGATTGACAGGGCGAGACATGAGGGCGAGAGAGGATAGCAGTTGATGGTGGCTGATGATGGCTGATGATGGTGGTTGATGATGGATGTATTGGGGATGGGACAATGGGGATGATGGATAATGAAGGCGGGACGTGGCGGAAGCTGGCGTCGGCCCAGAATCCAGCACAGCGGCCTGTTGCAGTCTAGCCCAGCTTTTGGTGGCTGTTTCTCCCCGTGACCCAGGCGGGCCGAGACCCAGCGCAGAAAGTTAGAGTTCGGGAGAGTGCGAGAGCGTGAGGGTGAGAGAGCGTGAGGGAGACCAGGCCAGAGTGAGAAGTGAGTGAGAAGTGAGTGAGAAGTGAGAAGTGAGTGAGAAGTGAGTGAGTGAGTGAGTGCCCCCAACCCTTCGTGCCTCGCCTCCCTCCTCCGCTCACTCTCACCCAACCCAACCCAACTCACCACCGAACCCGCCGACCACCGACCACAGCCCAACCCAATGAGCACACCGACCAGCCAGGCCTAACCAACCAACCAACCAACCAACCAACCATCCATCCATCCATCTCATCCATCTCATCCATCCCGCTCCTCCTCCGCCGGCTTCAATCCCCATTACCATCATCACCACTCTGCTGCCTAGGCTCGCTTCAAGGCTGTCGACAAGAATTGCCGTTCTTCCTTGCCCGTTGCCTGCTGCCGACAAGACGACGAAATAACAACACCGATCATCACGACACAGTGTGAGATTCTGCTACGCTACTATTACGCCGCTCGTTGTTGCCGCACGCCCAACACCAACCACCAGCCAGGAGCACCACCACGCACGCTCGTTTCGCTGTCGTCGTTGTCATCCACTCTCTCGCCGCCGCCGTCGTTGCCCTCGTCTTCCTAGTCGTCGTCGTCGTCGTCGTCGTCGTCGTCGTCGTCGCTTCACCCTCCACCTCCTACTCGTCGTCGTCGTCCCCTCCTCCTCCCCCTCCTCCTCCTCCTCATCGCCGTCGTCGCTCCAAATCCTGCTGCTCCCCGCCTGTGATCGCCCCCCCGCTGCATCTCCAGCCGGTTTGCACCAATCTCTGGCACCGGCGGCCGTGCGTCGTCGTTGCTGTCAGTCGGCCGAGTAGTAGCATTCAACATCACCACCACCACAATGTCTCGATCAGGCACGACGAGCGGTCTCCCGCCGCGTCTCCGCGACGACAACATCAACAACAACAACATCAAGCCGCCGAGGAAAAAGGAATGGTGTATACGACTACGGCTACGAGAGCAGCTGAGTATCATGGTCACCGTTGCCGCGCTCACCGCCGTCGGGGTGCTAAGTTTGATTTTCGTGAGGATGCCGAATGCCATTTGTATGGGGTTCGATTGCTGACAGGGGATAATTAACAATGCAGTGGATTAATAATAAGAACCTGATCCACGGAGTCACGGCCGAGCGGTTCGCAATGACGGTTTCCATGAAGTCGGCGCAGATTTCGCAGACGTTTGCGACGCTGCATCATTCCGCCTACTCGATATCGACGCGCCCGATTGTGAGGAACTCATTGAAGCGCTATCAGCACCAGGGGAATAATACCGAGGATAATTGGAATTTGGTCGAGGAGGACTTGTTGAATATTGCGTCTGCGCGGGTTGGTGGGTATAGGGAGATTCTGCAGATTGCCTTGTTTGATGTCGATCTCTCAAACGGCCGCGCACACCCGTGGGGGAATGTCGGTGATATCATTGGTGATGGGATTCCCGGGGGGAATGTCACGGTTATCGGACAGGAAACGTATACCGGACGTCTATACAACGGCACGAGATTTAATGTTGGCCAGGGGAGACAGAGTAGTATCGGGTTGGTCAACGTCACGGGCGACAATGCGGTGGACATTATTCTTCCGCCGTCGGTAGGCACGCATTATACTTCTGGCCCAATGAAGCTCCCCCCGAAAAATGCAACGTTGTTTTGGGACGAAGCGGAAAAGAATGAGACGCTCGGTCTCCCCGTTTTCGATGGGTTTCTGAGAGAATTGTATCCTCTCAGAGGATCCAACAACTACTGGGCGCCCAAACTCGCGGGGAATCCAGACACGATTTTTACACGCGAATATCTGGTCGAATACGGCGGGTTGGTGTTGGGGCCTATCATGGTCAATACTTCGCTGGCGGTGATGAGCATGACCTTTCCGGTCTACGAAGCAAATTTCCAAACGAGACCGGATGACTTGGTTGGATTCGCTACGATTGTTATGAATGCTAGCTCGCTGCTCAATATCCTCAACGACACACGCGGAATGGGGAAAACCGGACAGACGTTATTGGTTGGACCCGCTTGGATTAATAACCTCTGGAATCAGACGGACATGAGCGCAAACAACGGAAATCGGACCCTGCAATATCAGATGACGGATTTACAGCGACAGATCTATGAGGAAACCACCCAGGGTGGCCGTAGTCACCCAAGTGGCGATTATGAATTCCAGTTTCTCCTCCCGCCTAAAAACAGCCCGAACCTGAAAAAGGCGACGCTCAAGAATTATCCGGCTATTAAGCACATGTATGTCAATAGATACCAGAAATCGGGGAACGTCAGCAACGAAACGGATGGACACAGCGATCTCAAGGGAACAAACTCGGCGAATGAAAGAGTCGGCGTCGGGTTTATGCTGCCAGAGATTCACAACAATCTCGCGGATTGGGGAATCGTTATTGAACAGCATATTTCAGAGGCGCTTAACCCCGTAACGCAGTTGCAGAAGATTCTCCTGTCGGCGATATTTGGGACCTTCGCGGGCGTGTTGGCGTTTGTATGGCCGATTGCCCATGTCTGTGTACGCCCGATCGTGAGGTTGAGAACCGCAGCGGGGACCACACAGCTTTGCCCCCCTCCCAGTCGAGATGGGTCTCCGAGCAGTGATGATACGTCGGAGAAACCGCAAGAGAATGATTCTGCGGATTTGGAGGCTGCGGAAGAAGGAAGGATCGTGCGACATGTCAGGTTCTTTTCGCGGATACGACAAAAGTGGCAAAAGTACAAGAAACGACGGATCGACAAGCACCTTACCCCGCTGGATAATAATCGGGGGTTTGTGATTCCGAGGAAGGTTATTGCGAGGCGCTATTTTGTGCATGATGAGCTGACCGAGTTGACCGAGACGTTTAATAATATGACGGATGAGCTCGAACGCCAGTATTTGACACTCGAGGAACAGGTGCAGCAGCGGACCCAGGAGCTGCGGAAACAGACGGCGTTTGCGGAGGAGCAGAGAATTGCCGCGGAGGAACAACGCAAGATTGCTGAGACGGCGAATGAGGCCAAGTCGCTGTTTATCGCGAATATCAGCCATGAGTTGAGGACGCCGTTGAATGCCATCATCAACATGAGCGACGTCGCGATGGAACAGGCAGAGTCATATGGCGCAGAAGACGTGAAGCAGAGCCTGGAGCTTGCCGCGGTGGCTGGAAAGAGTTTGCTCGGGCTCATCACGGATCTGTTGACGTTTTCGAAGAATCAGTCTGGTCTCACACGGAAGATTGAGGAGGAGGATTTTACCGTAGAGGATCTAAGGAAACAGGTCAAGGCGGTGTTTGGAAAGGTTGCGGAAGAGAAGGGGCTGAAGTTGATTGTGGAGACGGAGCAAGACGATCTCGGACGCTACATGTTCCGCGCGGATGTGAGGAGATTGAGCCAGTGTCTATTCAACCTGGTTGGAAACGGGCTCAAGTTTACACCGAGGAATGGGTTTGTGAAGTTGAGGATCAAGATGTTACCGACACCCCCGCTTACACCGGACCCGACGCCGCTGCCTTCGCTGAATACCGATTCTCCGCCGAGGCTCGACGATGAGTGTCCTGAGTCGCCGAAAACATCGAAATCGGATTCCGCGCTGCCGAGAACGCCGCCAGAGCAGGCGCCGTTTCCGAGGACGCTGTCGGAGCAGGCTCGAACCCTGTCCGCGCAGCCTTCGAAGACCAATATCAACCACACCCATCGCCTCGCCTTCATCGTCTCCGACAATGGCCCCGGAATCGCGCCACACATGCAAAAGAAGGTGTTTGAACCGTTCATGCAAGCCGAAATGCATCTTTCGAAACGCCACGACGGCG
Organism: Ascodesmis nigricans; assembly: GCA_004786065.1. Lineage (NCBI taxonomy): Eukaryota > Fungi > Ascomycota > Pezizomycetes > Pezizales > Ascodesmidaceae > Ascodesmis > Ascodesmis nigricans. The sequence goes on along the minus strand of ML220150.1, from coordinate 57,656 downwards.
TAGGGCTGGGATTATCAATCGTCCGCCAAATCATCGACATGCTTGACGGCACGCTCTCCCTCGATTCTACCCCGGGTCTCGGCTCCACGTTTACGATCGAGCTCCCCGTCGGTTTCTCGGGTATGAAACAAGAGGAGGTGCACCCGGAAAAGGAAATGCAGCTTCTCGCGCAGGTCTACGGCCGCGACAAACGGCCCTCACTCAAAGGCCGTCTCGACGACATTGTCAACATTGTCACACCGCCTCTCCTCCTCCCTCCCGCCTCATCCACCACCCCGACTCCAAAATCCCCCCCGGCCGCCAAACACCCCCAACAATCCAACCCCCTCCGCATCCTTATCGCCGAAGACAACCTCACCAACCGCAAAGTCATCACCCAAATGCTCAAGCTCCAACACTACACCAACGTCACCCTCGCCATCGACGGCCTCGAAGCCCTCACCGCCATCCGCGCCGCAATGGCCTCCAACAACCCCTACGGCATCATCCTCATGGACATCCAAATGCCGCGCATGGACGGCATCACCTGCACCCGCAAGGCCCGGGCTCTCGGCTACCCCGGCCCCATCGTCGCGCTATCCGCATTCGCGAATGGTGAAAGTCAGCGCGAGTGTCTCGACGCGGGCATGAACTACTTTCTGGCGAAACCAGTCGACAAAAAGGCGCTGCGGATTGTGTTGGGCGTGTGTACGGGAGGGCGCGTGACGCCTGAGGAGGAAGAGGAGGAGAGGAAATGGGGGTTGGCGGGGGGGGAGGGGGACGATGGGCCGAGACTGAGGGATTTGTTGAGGACCCCCGGGTGGACGCCGCGGGAAGAGGGGGAAGGCAGGGAGGGGTATGGGTTTGGGGGGTGGTTTAGGGGCGAGGAGGAGGAGGGTGTAGAGGGTGGGAAGGGGGGGGAGGAGAGGGGGAGTTCCAGTGGGACGGGGTCGACGGTTGTTGACGGGGTGGGGACGGGGACGGCGGGGACGGGAACGCAGAGGACTGGGGAGGAGGGGGTCACGGTGGCGGTGTAATGGATGAGTGCTGGGTGCAGACTTTTGACTTCGGGAGTTTGAGTTATCGCTTGTTCGAATTGCTTACCTTTTTTTTTTGTGTGCTTACATTAGAGTACTTTGTGGCTTGGGAGTTTCGTGGTTTGTTTCTTTTCCCCTCTTCATTTCCCCCTCTTTATTTCTCTTGCATCATCTTTCTTCTCATCATATGGTTTTGTTTTTGGACGTTTGTTTCTGGTCTTTTCTGGTCTTGCTGCTTTTGGGTTTGTTGTGGCATATATACACATGGGTTTTTTTTTGGGCTAAAATTTTTTGCGCATTAGTTTTTTTTGTTTTGTTTTGTTTTTGGTATGGCACGGCATTCGGTGTTGCGGCGTTTTTCGACTTTTTTATCAGATTTCTTCTTTTCAAATCGCTTGAGTTGTTTTTTTGTTTTGGGATTCAAAGTTGATGTGTAAATAATTGAGGAGGACAAGGATGGGGAGGAGGAGGTTGACTGGGAGCGCGGGAAAGAGAAAAGGGGGGTGGGAAAGGGAGAGAGGGGGGGGGGGGGGGGGATTTTTATTGCGGCGGAGTTGGAGTTGGCGGAGTTGACGGAGGGATGGGGAGCAGTGGGATGAGGGATGAGGGATGGGGTAGATTATCGATTATCGATTATCAAAGTCAAGCGGCGTCAAGGTTGTGAATCATGATGAACTTGAAGGTTATGGGTGATGGTAGAGCAGAGTATTGTAGTAGCGAAACTGAAATGGAGTGAAGTGGACCGGACGGATACTGATTAAGTAGAGTACCGCTGGGAATCGTGGGAATTGCTATCCATACAGTGGTGGTATCTACTAGGAAATGTACAGTAGCTCAAGCCCAACTTTACTCCTCTCAGTTTCCCTTCACCTCCAGTCTTTTCGGTAGTATCACCCACAACACCAGTGCAACCGTGACGCCAATCTGCAACATACTTAGCACTCAGACGCAGTCGAGTGATACACCAAGTCAGCACCCCGAGACCCCCTCTCTCTATCTCTCTATCCTCATTTCGTCCACTACTCCCATCTCTGTCTACACCCGGTACCGCCTCAAGATGCGTCCTCCCGTTACCCACAGCTCCCATAATCGTCCAGCATCCAGCCATGGCTTGTTTTATTTCCTGGTGCTAGGTTAAGCTTCACGAGCCGTGCCTTGGTGCGTGTATAGTACTGAGTACACAGCTGTCTGTGGCTGTGTTTATCTATCCAGCGTCCATCCAGCGTCCATCCAGCGTCCGTCTCTCAGCCCGTTCATCAGTCGCTCTTTCGTCCGTGTATAACCATCTCAGCATCAACACCTCAACACCCCCTTCTCTCTCTCTCTCTCTCTCTCTCTCTCTCTCTCTCTCTCTGTCCCTCCCTTGCTCTGATGTACACAGCGCCAGTGTTCCATGGACCTCCAGCAATATCAAGTCAATTCAAGTCTATCCAGCTTACCGGTAGTCGAATTTCATTCATTTCAGTTCAGTTCAGTTCAGCTCAGTTCAACAACACCATCCCTATCTCCCCATCTCCCCATCTCGCCATCGCATCAACACTCGCTCATCGGCCTATTTTTTTTCTCATCCACTCAACCTCTCCTCCTCTTCTCCCCTCAACCGCCTCCCGATCGCGTCCTCTTCCAAACCCAGCAACTCTTTTCTCTCTCGTCTATACAATTCACCGTTTCCTGTCTACTTTCTCGACGGCGACGGCAAGCAACATCATCACGCCAGTTCCATGTCAGCTGCGTGAGAAGTATGCACGGCCATGGTAAAAGGTTATGACACGATGATACTGTGTGATAACATAGGCACTAGCGTGTGGCTCGAGTCGAGGTTGCATTTAGGGCTAGGGGTCAAATTTCCCCGTATACTACATGACGTGAAGTGTACTCGTACCTACTTAAGGAACATTCGACTATATCCGTCACCAATTTGCGGTATGGTCTTGACGAAACCTGCGTGAGTGTTTGTGAGGCGATGTGCATGATCCAGTGGGTGTTTGGTCAGGTTACTCCATTCCGTCAACTACTATGTACTTCACGTTATGCCTTCACCGGGGGCCACCGAAACATCAGCAGTGCGTGGTATCCTGCTGGGCCAGACTGCAATTTTGATGATATGGAATGCTTTTGATTGCTCTGGAATATCAGTCAGATCGATCGTACATTGGCGAACCTTGAAGAAGCAGTAGCACGGAAAGAGAGCTTACGCCTTCGCTATTGCGTCTACACGCTCTCAGTACTAGTATCTGGCGAGAGTATCGCAGAGAGTATAATGGATATTCTGAGGCTCTTCCGATGCGAGCTTCCTTTCTTCTCGCTCGCTCGCTTCGTCGGTAATTTCAAGCCGAGTGAGCGAGAGAGAGCGCGAGGATTTATCTCGTGGTTTCGGGTCGCTTGTTTACTCCTTCCTTCTTACTCCTTACTCCTTACTCTTTCCTCTTTACCCCCGTCCTCCATCTCTTGCTCTCTTTCCCTCTCATAGCCCCAACTCAACACACACGACAAGCTCAGAAGACTCGTGTGTTTGAGCGTTACTCCAAGAGCTACCACAGAGGCGAGCTTCGACAGTGGCTGGCTGGATGGGCAGGAATTTTAGAGACTGTGAGATACTTTAGTGGATGGCTAAGAGTGTTAGATATCACCACCTGGCTTTGTGGGCTCTGCGGACGGCCGGCGGGGCGTCAAAGGTACTATACTCTATCCAAGTAACTTGAGCTTGTAAATACATCTCGATTGCTGTTGCTGCTGTTGCTGATGGTTTTCCCCGGTTGATCACCGACGTTGAGTGTTCAAGCCCGAGCCGGGATGGTGGTCGTTAGGTGCTCGTGGTCTCTCCAGATAGCTCGCCCTGGAAACTTAGAACACCCGATCTTGGGGTTATTCTGCGGTTTGTTGATATCGTCAAGCGCCTTCGTTAGTAGGGTCTTTGCTTCTTCTCTTCGTCGGTAGACTCAATCCGAGCGAACGAGCGAGCGAGAGCTCCCGGCGTCGCCTAGGTTCGGCTCGCTTTGGGTTTCCCGGAGATCAACGACGATAGTGGCACGGGAGCTCTTCCGCCGCCAAATATCCGTCGGCTGCATATCCCATTTTCCCCATCCTCTCCTTCCTCTCCACCACGTCTACGATTCACCGCATTCACTCCACACACACTCCAATTCAGCGGCTCTCCGAAACAAATAAAGCAAGCACAAGCACGAGCCACGCCTCGGAAGTGCCCAACCAACCCGAGAACGCGAAAGGAGAAGGAGGAAAGAAAGATGTCAAGAAAGATGTCAAGAAAGATGTCAAGAAAGATGTCAAGAAAGATGTCAAGAAAGATGTCGAGAAAGAAGAAGCGAGCGAGCGAAAAAACGACATCACGACTTTTCACGACTTTGCTGGAGCGGCGAATAGTATATAACATCGACCGATCTCTCGCATCCCGCCAACCCGGCCATCTCAACGATATTCCCGACCATCGAGACCATCGAGACCATCGAGACCATCTTTACTCTGATCTTCACTTCTTCTTCTTCTTGACGGTCCTTTTTTTTTTTACCAATCTCGTCTTCTTCGGTCACCGATATAAAAGACGTCACCTCCGCTCTCTCTTTCTTTTCTTTACTGGTCTATTACAACAACATCCATCCAACTGTCAAGCGCAACCACAACCACGAACCACGTTCTTTCATCATCATCACCTCAACATCACCACAATGTTGACCTCACCCACTACCGTCCTCACAGCCATCCTTGCCGCCTCCGCCAGCATCTCAGCTTCCCCGATTGTACCTCCCCTCTCCCTTGATCCCCCCCCCCATATTCCCCTCCCATCGTATCGCCCGCTAAACCCCCCTCCCAGCATCACCACCGCCGTGAAATAACACGCCAACAACTCGACACGGACGAACTCACAGGCATGATCGCATCATGCATCGGCCACAACGAAGACCCGACCCCGTACCTCGCCGAAAAACACCTCCTCGAGTCTCCTTCTTGTCCACCTGAAATAGAGATCGTGTACGTTGACGAGGGCGGCACGCCCGATCCTGATGCGGGTGGGAGAGGAGGAGGGGCCGGGGAAAGTGGGGTGTATTCAGATGAGGTGCCGTTTCCTGAGACGGGGTATGTGAGAAGGATCGTGAGGAGGGGTGGGGGGTGGTTTGGGGGGCTGTTTGGGGGCTCGGGGAGTGGAAGCTCGGGCCACGACCACGGCAACTCGGGAGGTGGTGGAGGAAGCAATGGGGGCAACAGCGGGAGCAACGGAGGAGGGAGTAGTGGAGGAAGTAAAACCCCCAGTAGCAACGACGACGACGAGCCCCTCAGCCTCGAGCGGCTCTCGGCGGAATGGGATTCCTCTGGTAGCGGGAAGGGGAGTAATGGTGGGAACGGGAGGGGGTGGGGAATGGGGGATGGTGCGGATGATGGAGAGGGGGAGTTTAGACCTATGGGGCAGGGGTGGAGGGGTGGGAACTCGGGGTGTCACGGACACGGAAGCTCGGGGGGGCATGGGAAGGGGGGATCTGGAGGGGGGAAGGGGGGAAGCGGTGGGAGTGATTGGTTGGATTTTGATTGCTAGAGGATGAGGGGAAGGAAGCGGAGTTTGGGTGAGGTGTTTGGGCGTTTTTTGGTGGATATGAACTTGGGATTGGGATTGGGATTGGAGTACGGATTGGATTAGGATTGGATTTGATCGGAGTACAGGGTTTGGATTCGGGTATGGAGTTGGGGGCTTGGATTGGATTAAAACGGGTATGGATTTGGCTTGGGATACAGGATACGGGATCTGGGATATTGGTGGATTAACGGGATTAATTGATTTGTCATTTGTATCTATCTACCTTACTCTATACTGTATAGACTAATAATGTTTAACGGTAATTACTGCTGTATCCACCAGCGATTCAAGTTTGTGGCATTTGGGATCATGATTCAAATGCGCCGGCTTGGCTTCTGTGGAGTTGGGTTTCTTTCAAGTTGGAAGTACCAACAACTCCAGCGACTCAGATTCCATATCATTACAACATTGACTTCCGACATTACATTACCGCATTACAAACCATTATTCGACACGCCAAACCATGTCCACAAACCCACTCCAACCCACATCAACACGGACCTTTCCCCCACAACCCACCATCAAACCCCTCCCTTCTAAACCATGGCTCTCCTCCGCCCCACCCTCCTCGTTCCCCTTTCCCTCCTATCCTTCGTCCTACTGGCAACATACGCACCCAACACCGTCGTCACAAAAAACAACACAACCTGAATCACGACCCCCGCCACCAACATCTTAACCAACCCGCCATGCCGATTCACCCTCACACTCTCTCCATTGACAGCCCGCATATTAATCAACGCATTGCGCAGCGGGTTGCGATCAGAGTCGGAATGAAAGTTGTCTTTGAGGAGCCCGCAGGAGGCGAGGTAAAGGACGAAAATGACGAAGTCGAGGAAGGCGGCGAGGAGTTGCAGGGTGTAGCCCAGGAAGAAGATCGCCAGAATCGAGAAGAGGGAGACGAAGACGCCGAGGACGGACTGGCGGGAGTTAGAGAGCGTTGAACGTCGAGTGGGGGGTGGGGGGGATATGGAGAAGAGGGATGGAGAAGGGGAAATGGAGGATTGAGGGGAAAGACGTACAGCGACTTCAGAAACAATCAGTTCATCCGGCACAGAATCGTCGCCGCCACCGTACTCGCGGTATTGGTGGATCATGTAGGACACGATGCCCATGAGGATGATGGAGAAGAAGAGTTGGAGGAGGCGGATGAGCCATGTTGCGGTGCGGGCGAGGGCGCGGGAGGCCATTGTTGTGGGAGATGTCTCGTTTCCTTGTGTACTTTTCTCGTGCCGTTGTCGGTGTTGTTGGTGTTGTTGTGATAGTTGTCGTTGTCGATGTCGTTTTGGTGTTGTATCGAGTCCGCCTCAGCAGCAGCAGCGATTCCTATTCCTATTCCTTCGGCGAGCAAGCTGACGTTTTTGACCGTTTCCAGTGGGAGGTAGTACAATATAAGTAACCCTTTTTTTCCGGGGTCGTCGACGCTTTGACTTTGTGTTTTTTTTTCCTGCTGCACTGAACTCCCAGTGACGACAATGACGAAACACCCTGTCGGGGGCATCATCACATTTAATACTTCCTCGAAAGCTTGGTTTTTGTGTCGTTCCCTGTATCGTATCGTATCGAGTCGTATCATAGCGCACGTCCATCCACGACAGGCGTGGCATTCCTGAGTTGGAGAAGTGGCTGTCGTCACTCCTCAGCACAACCAATAGCCGATTGAACATCACCACCAGCATCACAGGCTGGCGATCTCGTAGGCACTGCACTGCCTGCCATCTCACCCGTGTCTAAGATCCTGCTCCAGAGCCAGCCGACAGCGATGAGCGATTGGATGGTGGTTGTGGTGTACGCGTGGCCACCACCTTTCCTGCAGGCTGGGGAGAAAGCAGGTTGGTCATTGGAGCGGAAAGCTTGTCTTGACTTGTCTTGTGGACGACGACCACGACGACGACGGCAGCGACATCTTGTTCGGAATGAGGTATCCGAGCGGTGATAGCGGCGGTATGATATGATATCACTGCCAACAAGAGTACGCGAGAACAGGAGAGGGAGCTCCAGCACTGTGGTCGGAGATTGCTGGAGGTTGTGCTTGCAACCTAATCGGACGATGTTGTGGTTGATGTCACATGACACCACACACACCCAATGTCTCAGTTTTATCGTCAACTCCACATGTACTCTGTGATGCTTTGTTCTGTGTTCGACGTCCAAACAGTTTCATCGTCGCCATTGACAGCGGGCACTACGGAGAATGAATGCTCCACATCAACGTGAGACTCGGAAGTCACATTCGCTTGCTCCCGCGAGTACGAAACGTGAACGTGAGCGTGAAGTTTACCGGGCGATGACGTCGGTGGTGTGTTGATCATGCTCAACCCCAACTTCAAGTCCGATCTCAAGGTTATTACGATGCACCACCACGAGAACGAACAGGTGTGCGGGCCGGGTGGCCGAGAGATACTATGGGGATCAGGGAAGCCGCATTGTAGTAGATCAGAGCTGTGAATGGGGTGATGGATGGTGAGTATGATTTGCAAGCACCGTTTTAATTCATAACCCGCATTCAACCATCATTTCCTCCTAACCCCCCCTCTCATGGCATCTACATCACAACTTGCCCCTTTCTCCCCACCCCCGCCATCTCCTCCTTCCCCACCATCTCCTTCACAACGCCCATCAACTCCTCTCCGCGCTCGACACAAAACCGTCTCACCTCCTTCCTCAACATCTCCTCCTGCCTCGCAACGACATCCTCGATCTCCTCAACCTTCTTACTCTTTTGCCCAGGCAGCGTTTCCAGCGTGGCGATCACGTCCTTCTGGAATGCCAGAACAGCGAAAAGCTGATTCGGGAGCCACTATTGCATAGGTAGATGTGAGCGGCACGAATCCCAAACCCTAAACCAAGAAAGCAAACAGGGAGCTAGGAAACTCACATTAACAATCGGGCTCCCCCCCGTGGCAACGGGGTGTCTACTCTCCTTCAACACATACTCCCTTGTAAAACACCAATGCCGCCACCTAAACTCCCTGACCTGGTCCGCAAGCCTCAACCACAACTCCGCAGTCCCTCTCCCCTTCATCGCCATCTTCCGCATCCCGACCGTCTCCTGCTTGCGGTGCATCCACTCGAGAAACTCGCGATGGTTCCCCGGGCGGTATTTCCGGAAGTCGAGGAGGATGTCGGTGAGTGGGGTGTGGGGGTACGGGATGTCAAGGAAGATGTCGAGGAGCGGGATTATCGAGTCGTTGGCGCCTGACTCGCCGCGGAAGGATTGACGAGTGGGGGAGGTGGAGGAGGAGACGCCTTCGTAGATCACCCCGCGTGGGAACATGGATTGCTTGGTGATGCCGAAGATGAAGGTGCGGAAGGAGCCGTAGTCGCGGGGTTTCGATTTGTTCCACATGTCTGTTGAGTTGGCAAGCTACCGTCAGCATCTAATCCAGCCCAATCCAATACTGATCCACCCTGGATAGTCGTTGAGGGAGGAGATGAAGAAAGGTACGTACTCTCCATGCACGCATTAATCTTCTGAATAGCCTCCAGCATCTCTCTCAAACACTCTTCCAACCTCTCCTCCTCCCCCCTCTCCACCGCCTCCACCGCATTCCACGCTCCGGCAACAAGCGGCCCACTACTTCTCACCATATCCACATGCACGAGCACAAACCCCGCCTCGGAGCTCTCTCGATCCAGCCCATTCTCAAACGCCCTGATCAGCGCAAGATTCCCATACTCCACCGGCTTGCTCGGATCCAGTCTCTTCCAGTTCGCAAGTGCGTAGCTCCCCGCGTACTCCATAAACGGCATGAAGCCTGCGAGCTCCGCCACTTTCGCAATCGGGACGGCAATGTTTTCTGGCAGCAGGTCCCGCGCCAGACCGTAGGTGGTGCGTGAGGTGCGCTGATATTCGTGGTGGCAGGGTTCGAGGAGGTAGGCGGAGGCGAGGAAGGAGTAGTCGCGGTAGAGGGCCGAGATGACGACTTGGTTGTTACGGTATCTATCATGGTGGAAGTAGGAGCGCAGTGTAAGCAGTAGTAAAAGAAATGGATTTGGAGTTGAGGGGAGATACTTTTCAATGTGTTCAACCAGGTTGGGGAATTCAGTTTGGACCTTGACGCCGAGCTTGTTTTGTGCTAGGAGGCCCGGGGTGCCATCAGCCTTCGTGATGGGCATCTCCTGCAAGATCATTTCTAACGGCTCGAACTCGGCGGGGAGGACAACGAGCGGATCCTGGTGGATGGTTAGCGGGGGTATACCCAAGAGGAGCTGTCACTCGGAAGGCACCTGACGAGGGAGGAATCCGCGGTCGCGAGAGACCATGAAGGTTGGGAGGGAGACATCGTCAGGACGGAGCTCGTCAAGAATCTCAAAAGGCTGGGAAGTCATAATTGTGTGTATATCTTGTCAATATCGATGTGTCGGGGATGGTGACTTGACAGCAGGACTCGGGAACGCCTTTTATCAGAGGCCTCCCGTCATGTTCGTCTCCAGGCACTGTTAAACAGAATGTTATTATGTTCAGATGAGCCCCCGCGCACCTCCGTCTGATCCCCAGCGGTCCCTCGTCGCCTGTGTTTCTGTTGCAAATTCCGGATGTAGCCGGCCTTGCCCGGCCTTGCCCGGCCACCGATGACGATACCTTCACACAACCATTGACCGCTCATGCGCGACAAAGGATGCATTGCCAGCGAAGGCCACCCAAGACCAATAACGTGCGTATAGTGATTGATACCAGAATCAAGAGCCGGCTTTTCTATTCGTCTAACAGTAATGATTCATACAATCTTGTGCTCGTACATGCAGCGGATGAGCCTCGCCATCCAGAACCTTCATCACGTCCCAAATACATTGAATAACTGTCATGAGAGTCATCGTTAAAATCCATATTAAGAGGATGGAGGTTTCAATTCACTTACCGAATAAGGTAATACTTGTTCAGACGCCAGCGTCCGGTCAAGCGCACAGTTTAGCCTCCAACATGACAAACCTGAACCCTCTTCATCCGCATAAAAACGTACTATCAGAGTTGGCATACGAGATTGCCTTCCCCTAATAGATGAACTTTCGTTAGCTTACCCCGCATATTCGCCAATGTAAGGTTCGGCCCGAGCTCTTGAGCCGGCCTTCAGCTCTCACCTTGAACACCTCTCGGATAGCACCGCTTAAGATTCCCTTCGGACCTTGGGGGCGATGTCCGGTAGCGGCCATCTGATATATCTGCTTTTCCGCATTGTACTCTTGTGAGCACCTCCAGCCAGTAGTGAGCCCCCGTTTGTTGATGAGCTTTCTGAGAGCTTGACAGGTCTCATCATCATCAATTGCGGGGCCCCAAGTGACCTTGAAGTCCCGATACAACATCTTGGAGTGGTCGATACATGAAACCCACACTCTCTCAGGCTCATCATCATAGGCGTACTCGAAAGCCGGTGGAATAAGAACCAGGTGTGAGGTGGTCCGAGTTTGTCTCTCCGCACTCTTGGTTCGTGCTAGCGGGGTTACATCGGCATCATTTTTTTTCGAATCGACGTTCGTCTCATTGTTCGTCGACTTGGGCCCAGACTCGGGGTCGACCATCGCAGCATGTTGCTCGGCTAAATCCACGAGACCAATGCTTTTTTCACGTTCCGACCAATCAACGTCGATGCGTGGATAGTTGACCATAAAAGTGGAAGCATCATTCGGGTTCGGCCGCACTGTGATGTCGTTTGGCGGGGGCATGTCCAGATCGTTGGGTTCCACGTTGACAAGTGAGGTACTCTTGGGACCTGCATTAATTGTCAGTTAACGGTTCGATTTACAGCTCCTTCATCGGGTGATCATACGTAGCAAGTTGAAAAAATATCCAGGAGTCGCCAATCCATTGGGACCCGCTGGGGTTGACGATTGAAAAAAACGATTAAGGCCTGAGGTAAAAAATTCCGACGGTTCTGGTGATTGATCTAGAGAATCGAAGAGTCAGCAGGGAACTCGCAGGAAGACGCTTGGAGACAACACAGACCATCTTCGGGAGCCATCTGAGCGGGTTCAGCTGATGGAAGCCCAGATACCAGACACGCCGCTAAAATGACCAGCGGGGGAAGGCGAGCACGCATTGCGAACAGCGGAAAAGACGAGCGGTGGGTGTGATCGGAGGTCTGAGCTAAGAAAGAGAGACGGCAGCAAGGTAAGAAGAGTATTCAGTGAGTTGTGGAGGGAGAGAAGGTTAGGATGAAAAGGCTGGAGGAGAGGTAGAGGACTGCAGGCGGGGAGAAGTTGCATCGAGGGGCGGTGAAAAGTGAGAGTGATAATTTGTGTTTCGATCACTGTTCTCCGCAAAACCACTCGCCAATCTGAAACCCTCCTCGTTCAATGCCCGCCGTTTCAACACCTACCCATCCGCACCGAATCGAGAAGCCCGCAACTTCAGCAATCAAGTCCAGGCCGTGCTGGTGTAAAGCATTGTCACGTGAGCCACTGAGCCATTGCGTCCATTTCTGATGGGTTACAGGTAGATCACATCCATCCAGCGCTGGCCAGCAGCGGGCGACCCAGTACACCAACCGCCATCTATCCCCACTTTCATCAACGGGTTTGAATGTCACCTGAAAAGTCACGAATACCCCAACCCGACCTCTCCGTGTTCCTCAACATCCACAGTGCATTCATGTTGGTTCGTTCAGCACTGCAAAGCCAGCTCAACACACTGAAAGGCATTACATCGTACGATTAGAACTCTGGAGAATCACACAGTATACAATCAAGATTCAGCGGAGATGGAAGTTATATGTGACAAGGGATTGAGACATCATCATATCGCCTGCTCCGAGTTGCGTGCAGGCAGTGGATGGTGCGGCCGGGTATCAGCCCTAGTCGCCTCGTGACAGAACTGTCAAACTCACCTTACGAGTCAAGCGAGCCGCTACTTCACGACGATCTATGATAGCGAGTTCAAGTTTCATCGGTGGATGTGGGATTTTGCAGATCTTCGTCACGAAAGAATTGGCGCGGAAAATCTTTTCGAGGAAAAACAAAAGCAGTATTCACAGACTTCTGCCGTGGTCTAATCAGCTGAACAGCTTGGAAAAGAACTCCACCATCAATGCCCCGGTATCATAACCAGAAGTGGAGAATGATCGGGCGATAACGGTTTTGAGCCGTCTGCAAAACATCTCTGATGCCAACTGATGCACCGTACCGGAACCCTCGTCCAACGCATTCCTACAGGGACAATCCCGATCCAGGTTCCCCCGCTCCTCTGAGTTACGATTTCGCAAGATCATTTCGACTCATCGATCACAGCGCCGTCCATTGCTCACTTGTAAGAAAGCCTGGTCCAACACAATGCTGCCGCTGATGGTGCATAGCTTTTCGGAGGTTCCGTTGGGAGTGGAGTTGCAACTACGGGAACCAAAGCAAATCAACCATGAAGCAAGCGAGGAGCTGTATAGGGCAGGGCTAACGACGTTTAAGCTACACCGTAGTCGGTGGTTCCCATCCCCACGGATCCGGGGAACGCATATCTGCCCTACATCGAGAAATTCTCCGATTATGCACGCATATATGCAACGGGACAAGGATGAAACACCGCATCAGAACGCATCAACGTAGATGGGATTCCACAAGGTCACCACGTGGAGGTCTAGGCGGTCACTGCTACGGGATATGGTACGACGAAAACCGTCTCATAGTTCCAGTCCGACCCTCGGGATGATGGAGCACCTCAGGACAGGAAGATCACCTACAGCGACTGATCTGGGTGCGACAACACGGATCGACGGCTGATAAAGATGTATGTCAGGTTTGCCGATGAGTAGGCGGATCACGAACGGGTGCGAGCGTTTGCGCTTTCCATTGTGCAGCCAACTCAACTTGAAACGCTTCTAGAACCATGGTTCCAGTGAAACGCTAGGCTCACTGCGATTAAAAAAGTTTCAACATGGACCAGACAACGTCCTCGGAAAGCATAACCAGGTGTCAACATTTCGGAGTCCGGAATGTTGCATTTCGATCACTGTGTGAGATCCATCTGATAGATGAGGTATCTACTACGTTGAAGCAGGCTTTCCCGAAGCACGGGGATGAACATACAGTCGGAATAATTCAGGTCCTTCATTGATGGAAATAGAGGACGACTCGACACAGTATTGATAGAGCTGACCTCAAACTGCAATCTCTAGATTCCAGCTTGATTTGTGTTCAACATGTTTTGCGGAGCAATGAACGTACTTTACAATTTCACGACTGCTGTCCCGTATCGTCATGCACACTTGCGCACACCATGGGTTTCGAAAGCCTCATCCGCAGCCTCCGTTTCAGAAATAGTGAGTGTGGGATCTATACATACAGCATGGCTGTAAATTGCGCTGGATTATCCAGATCCCACGTCGTAGACCGTTTGCCAGTTTCGGAGGCGTTAAGCCTTGTGTAGGTCGCAAATGGCAGCTAATACACTTAATTGTGGGTATTTGCTGACATGCAGATGTATTTGAAAGCCCGCATAGGGCATCTGATTGGTGGAACTGGAAACAACGTGTGAGCCTTGCGAGGTTTAGCCCCACCAAAATCAGACTTCAGCAAACATCAACGTTGCGGCTTCAGTCAACAACTACAGCAGACGCCAACCGAATATACGAAGGCTGGACTAAAGCCGAAGAGATTGATCCCTTCTGTACTGATGACAAATATTGTAGACTCTTTGCTGACGGAAAACGTAGACATTTTGGTCACTTGGGGAGAGAATGACTGTTTATCACTGGCCTATGATCGCGCTTACACTTGTCATCCTCCCGAGTAGTCAGCACCGTCGCTGCGGTCGCACTCTCACGTATGACAAGTCTATATTCGACCACATTGTCTGGCGGAAGGAAGGCGTGGTTGTGGCTTCGATAATCTCACTACCACTGTGGAGGTCTGGATATGCGCGGGATATGCGCGAAAGCACCCCAGCTGAAGCATTGCTAGCGGTTCTACAACCACGATGCTTTCTGTTCCTGCATCCGTGATAGTGTATAGTGCACGCATCACGACATCTTGTGGGCCGCACTACTCAGACCTGAGTATGCCAGTGCTCTGATCACTGCCTTACAATGGGACGAGAGGGAAGAAAGTTGGCAGGTTTACCGTCCCTACCACTCGCCATGTGGAGTTGAGTTGGCTTTGACCGATGACTACAGCTCTCTCTACCAGGGATAGCTCAGCCTGTGCCCGATCCCTCCACAACTCCCGTTCGGGTACTGACAATACACTATCATCCCGCTTCAGCCAATGCCCAAGCCCGTTCAGGATGTTCCCGTTGCAATTGTATATATTCCTTGACACCGCCGGTCGTTTGGAATTCATAATCACCAGCAACATCTGCATCCTCAGCAAGGACAATCAACGGCATCCGGTTCCGATCTAAATCAATCTTCTTCACCAACTCCGAGTTCAACTTGAACACACAGTCTCTCATTCAACCTCAACAACGGTTTAAATCCCACAAACAACACATAACTCACCACGTATCCCTCTCCAAAACGCACTATACAACTCTCACCCACCGTCACCATGTGTATCCGAGTCGTCGAACGCTTCGCCGTCTGCCACTGCGTCTACTTCGTCCACGGCGTCGACCAATGCACCGCCTACGGCCAACGCGGGCACCAAGTCGAAGACCGCATCCTCTTTGTCGGGCACTCTTGTCCTTCACATGCCGGCGGAAGCTATAGCCTCTCATCCTCATCCTCACCAGCCTCTTTTATTCCGTTTCCAATCTCCTCCTCACCCTCATTCTTCTTTTTATCACCAACATCACCATCGCCGTCACCGGCGTCGTCGTGGGGCGAGGAATATATACACTACTATACACGCGCAGTGAGAGGCGTCATTCCGGAGTATACAGGGAAAACAATGGATTATTCGGCGGAGGACGAGGTGGAGGAGAAGGAGTATCACGGGTTTTCTTGCTATCGGTGATGTTCGAATATCATCGCTGCGAGTCAGAGAGTTGCGATGGGTGCAGATGGAAGTGATCAGAGCAATGATTCATGATCTCATGTGCGGGGAAAAACAGGGAACTTGAGATTGGGATTGGGATTGGGTTGGCGTTATAGTTTCGGTACTGTTTTGGGTTTGGTGCTTGGGTTTCTGGTTCCTGGTTTTGGTTTCTGGTTTTGTTTGGTGTTTGGGATGAACGGAGGACGGGGAAGGGGGGAAGGGAGAAAAGGGGGAAGAGGGGTGTTTGATTGCGTTGGTGGGTGGGTGTCATTCAAGTTACGGGATTATTTTTGGGAACGCGGTGGTAGTACCAGTAGCGATACTGGTATTTCGGGTGAGATTGTTGATGTTGGTGTTGTTAATATCATGATGCACGCCGATTCGAGTGGATCTGAAGAATTGATTCTTGTTCTCTTCTATTCTATTCTGGTCAAGTTCGAGATGGTTCGATTGCGAGTGGATTCTGGCGCCCGGCGGGAAGCCGCGCGGGGTGGGGTTCAGGGTTAGTTCTTCAGTCCAACGGTTTATTGCGGATACGTCTGGAGATTATACATAGACAGAGAAAGTGTGTATGATGTTTCTACGGGAGAAAAAAACTTGAAACCGACGGGCGCACATGGTGTATCACTCGATTGAGCTAGAGGCATATAACAGGGCAGAGATTGCTGGCAGTAGAACACGTCTTCTTCCTTTTCCTCCACGTCCTTCCCTCTCTTACTGTTCTTCCATCTAAGAAGGGTGCTGGGGAGGTGGATGGGATTTCAGAGTTGACGATGGGAGAAGCGGTAGATACAGTACGGCAATATGGCAGCGGGGCGAGCGGGGAAGTTGGAGTTGGATTTGGAGACTCGGAAGTGGGCATGGCGTGGCGTTAACCGGCGATGACGGACCTCGGGCTCTCAAACCCATAAAAAACTCCAATACCATAATCACGAGAACACCAGTGCAATACGTAGCGCAACTAATGGTTTAAAACTCTCATTTATTGTGCTCCCTCTCTCTCTCTCTGTGCTCTCTCGTGTGCGCGCTCTATTTTATATCTCTCTCTCTGTAGAACATGGCTTGCTTTGCTACACATATGTACGAACATTGTTGATACTGAACTTGAACTTGACGGAACAAAACCAAACTGAAATGGCATGACATGAATAACACAAAAAAGACGCTGATTTTGTTTTACGGATTTTTTTTACCTTGTCGTTTTTGTTGTTGTGGAGGAGGTGGGTGGGTCTAGTAAGTCTGGTTCGTCACCGGTTGACGATTTGACCTACCGCACCCTCACCTCCGACTCACCTACTCCTTCCGGTCCTTCTTCTCGGTAGGCACCTCCCGCTCTATCGCGATGCCGGCGTCCTCAACCTCCACGATGCCCTTCTTCTCGGTACACTCGTGGTTGCCGGCGAGATGACATTTACAGCCGTGGCCGCACTTGCATTTTCCCTTGTCGCTCTCGTTCTTCACGAGATGGCATTTACACCCGTCACCACACTTGCATTTCGCATGGCCGGCATCATTCTCATGATGCTGTTTATGCTGGCTATGCTGCTCGTGCTCTTTGATGTTGTGCTCCTTGCGTTCCTTCTCAGGAATGTTATCCGAGTTATCCTCCCTCAGCCACCCCTCAGACACGAGGTATTCGACATCCTCCTTGCCAAGGCCCTCGTGCGCCAGGATTTCGCCGCAGCGGCAGGGAGAGGGGCAGTCGCAGTGCGGGGGGCAGTGGCAATCGGATTTGTCGCTGTCGGAGGTGTAGTCGTCGTCTTCGGGCTCGTATAACTCAGAGAAGTCTTGGAAGTCGTGGTAGTCGACGTTGACCTTCTCGGGGTCGTGCTCGTCGACGGTCACGTCGATGATGTAGTGCGGGCGGCGAGCGACTGGGCGGGAGTGATGAGTCTGCTTGTCTTCATTGATTTTCTCATCGCGGTGACCCTGATGTTGATGATTCTGTTGATGATGCCCCATGTGTCCCTGGTGTTGCTCACGGGAACCCTTCACCGGGCGCTCAATCGAAGAGCTAGGCTTAGCGGTGGTGGGTCCATTACGATTATGGCCCTTGAATGAAGCGCGGGATGACATGGCGTACATCGCGGAGTTTCCTCCCGGTGTAGCCTGGAGACCATATTTCTTTCCATCGGTGACATCGAGATGGGTAACCCAGTCACCATACTCAGCAATACCACCAGGGTACTTGGTCTCAGCGCTGGAGACACCGATTTCCAGAATCTTGACGTTCGGGACAACGTTGTGTCCATCAACAACGATCCAGTTCAGATTCTCCTGGAGGAACTTCTCGGCCTCCTCTTCGTCATCGAGGTTGACGCCGGCGGCCAGAAGAGCATCGTTCAGCGGAACTGACGATTTGCACACCTTGGCTCCCATGTGGCCCTTCATCGACGCCATGTTGAGCCATGACGAAGAGCCGACCAGGTTCGACGCCGTGGCCAAATCCGTGGTGTTTGCGTCCGGAATACGGCCGAAGAAGAAGTGGATTTGTGAGGTAGGAGAAAGCTCCTCCATGTCGTAAACAATACTGCAAATGTAGGTACGGCTGGGCCGGGAATTGGAAACCTGACGCTTCTCGAGAGAGCGGCCGCCACGGCGAGGACGGCTGCCCGGGCCGTAGAGCGCGTTGACACGAGAACGAGTGAAGGCCTGGAGCTCCTCATCGGGGCGGCCGCGGAAATGAACCGGGATCTCGGGGTAGGAATACCCAAAGTCGAAGATGGAGGAGGCGGAAATCATGTCGCGGGATGTGTAGAAGCGCCCAGTGCGGTCATAGAATGGGCGGAGCGGTGTAAGGTCATCCTCTTCCTCCCCAGGACTCGGCATAGGGTTGGCAAAGTTCATGGTGGCGGCTTGCGGCTCGACTCCGCGGCCTGGGTGAACAGCCTGGTACATGGCAATGATGCGGTCGACATTGGAGTGGTGGAGCCAGAAAATGGGGTCAAAGCCCGAATATTCGAGATAAGACCTGGGGCCGATTGTTAGATGTTGTAATCTTGGTCGGAATGGGTACAAACATGTGACCATATTGTCCACCAACCGCGTTGTGAACTTCATCATGGATGGATTCGATGCTGACCAAGTTTCCAGGCGTGCTATTGCTACGGAAAGCACGATTGGTGGCAGCATTGAAGTTGTCGACGGAGAATACGTTGTAGGTATTCTGCCGGCGAGCGCGGAACCCTGCAGACAACGCAGCCTGGACACGGTCATGGCGGGAGACCCCGGAGTTCCGATCGGGTTGCCGGGCTGTGTTGGGGATCCTGGCAAACGGCCCCGTGAAGTCTTCTGTGAATCGGTCGGAATAGAAGCGGTAGCTGTAGAGAGGGTTTGCAATTTCATTGGGCCCATCGGGGGTGGTGACGGTGATTCGGGGAGTAGTAATTACTGACGGAAGGACGTCCGTCTCAGACCAGTCCCAGTAACTATGGATTGTTAGTTCAAATCTGGTAAATGAGATAGGGCATTTACGAAATACGACAGCGCTCTCCAGCATCCCGATACCTTCGAGAGTCGGGGCCAGTGAATCTTGAGGCAATCCGTTGCGCATGGACGAGGAGACGTTGCTTCATCCATCAGTATCATCTCTCTATACTCAATTTCACCACATACCTCCAACAACGCAACATAAATCCTATGCCACGTGGGAAACAGCCCGGACGCATGGGAGCAGTAACCAATCTCAGGGGGGTCTCTGGGGTTGGGTTCACCCCAGGACTTGAACGGTGCTCCGTGAATTCCAGCAATTTCATACCACGAGTAGGGGTCGGTTTCCGTGACATTCATGACGCCTTGCCACGCCTGGATACAGATGTTGAATCCATCTGGATCCTGCTGTTGCCAGGTTCTCAAGCTGTGACGTGGGTAGACACCATTGGTAGCACCTGTGACGGGAGTGTTACGTTGACCAGCGACTTGAGAGCCCAAAAGGAAGAGGGAAGACGCTACAAGCGTGAAGAACTTCATCGTGTCCGTCCGCTGAAGGATGATTGTAGGACTGAAGGAGAATTATGAACTTAAGTACTCCAGCCCATCACGTCTTCGGTGGCTGGAACTTCCATTCATCAAGGAGTTTAGGAGGATACAATGTCCTTGGAGAGGATGAATTTTCCGGTAGGCAATAACACCCGCCGTAAGAGATAGCCAGGAGAGAGAAGTCTGCATCAACCTCCTCTACCACTTCTTCGATTCCACATAATCGAAAGACGCATCGAGCAGCAAAGTATCCTGAACTGTAAATTGTATTAAGTCATAACCCTATTTCCCACAAAATGACCAGAGCGGGTTATCGTTGTAAGAATAAATTTAGCCATGATTGGCATAGCGCGTCCAAGCCCAGAGCTGCTGATAGCTCTCAAGCACATCTGGCATATCAGGACTCGGCTGACTCAGGCCAAAGTTGACGAGGCGGATTTCTGGGCGAAGACATCTTGAACGGTAAGAATAGGCGGTTCCAGATCCTTATAATGGATGGGCCGGTTGAGATCGATTCGATTCGAATGAGGTCTAGATGTTGCTATTAGTGAAATTTCCAAGTAGTATGGGAAAGCTTGAACCTTGATTGGGGGTGTTGGCGTCAAGGAGCCCGATGGCCCACCATGTATACGTCGAGGTTCACAATTTTGAGGGCCCGGAAAAGCGGTAGGAAGGGCCTTGAGGCATGAGGGAGCTGGGTGGACGTGATGAGGGAGAAGTAGAGGTGGAACTGACGCATGGCCACATGTTGAGAGAACTTGGATGACAAACATTGACAATCATAGATCATCACTCTGTACATCAACTCCGTCAGTGTACCAAATTAACCAAACATATTAACCAAACTCATTATCCAAAAACAAGATTCCTGTTAAACCCATTCAACGTTCAATGTGAATATCGCGATCACTATTGTTCTCATCGTAGCAGTTTAAGCATACATGTGCGCCTTTTCCAAGGTTTGCGAAACATCAACCACCCAATGATCATGCTCTGACTTTCGTTTTTAACTCAATTCTAATTTGATGCGCTCGCATGGTATTAAGCTTCTATTCACCTATGCGATCGCCAACAGGCGCCTTAATCATCACCTTTCCTACATTTGATGCCACGAGAACGGCCATGATCGACTTGCAATCTTCAATCCCATCTTGTCCGAGTCTCCGGCGACACCAATCTTGTTCAAGTTGTTTCTCCGATACGAGATACCCATTCCCATTCTTTCTCAAAGGAAAAGCCTCTTATCCATCCTTACAGTCACTCGATTAAGTATCTCCACGCTCTCCAATCCCCCAATCCCCAACTCATCCGAATATCCTCCATCTTCGCCATGATTCTAATCCTCCCCTTCCCCAAACCGCGTCTTCTTCAATGACCCCCTCCTCCACCTCCCGCCGCTCCTCCTCCCGCCCGCAACTCATCTCCTCCGCGCCGCCCTCCCGCGCCGCCCTCCCGCTCCAAAACCGCAACGTCCCCTCCTACCACCAGCCTTATGGCACGTATGGCGGCGGAGGATACGGTGCTGGTGGGTATGGATATGACGGCAGATATACGAGGCAGCTGGAGCAGATAATGGGGCCGGCGACGAAAGGGCAGGGGAGTGGTGTGTTGGGGAAGTATACCGGTAGCAGGAGCGGGAGTAAGAGTGTGAGTAAGGGTGCGACGTTTAAGAGTATTGGGAGTGAGTTGTATAAGGCCGCAGGGAAGGGAAATACGTTGGTGGTCGAGACGAAGCAGGTGACGACGTTTAAGTTGGTGTAAAGAAGGTGGGAGGGGGAAAGGGTGGTGGGATGCGAGGCGAAGGGAAGAAAATTCATGCTGAAGATACCTGTGTTTTTGAATGAGAGTTTGGTTAATATTGCGAGATTTCGCAACAGTGGAGAGCGTGTAATTGATTATTTGATCGGTACCGTAGCGTGCATTCGTTCAGTTTGGTGGGCATCATCGCTCAGGACTGATGGGGGATCTTCTATCACCACTATTATTCTCCTCAGGGAGGAGTCCGGTGGTAATCCTGGGGGTGTATGAGAAGTTTTAAAACTCACTTCAACAACTCTGTGGTATAATTCCTTGGTCGTACCAACTCACACGCCGCCAAAAATGCGTCCTGCCTATTGTTACTCCTAAAATCCCTATTCTTATCAATTATATTACAATTTCGAGTGCTTTCAGAGTAATTTATTTACATTTCTCCCCCAACTTGAATCCAACTGCCTCCATTCTTTCCCCAAGCTCAATCCCACTTCTACAGCACTTCGACTGATTACTCAACCCTTCCCCACCGTACTTCAGCTAAAATGTCGTCACCTGCTTCGTTTTCACCACAAACTTCTTCCCTGTCCCAAAAATCCGCGACTGGACAAAAACCCCTCCTACACACATCCCCACCTTCACCCTCATTTTACACGGACACGCCTTCGGTTTCACTGTCCCGGATCCTGGTATATAGTCCGTTGCGCCTTTTGTTCCGCTACTACCACCTGTGTACAGCGCCAGAGCGGACTGGCCAGTGAAGAGACCAGAGCTGGATTTGGGTGTTTGGCGTCTGTAGGATTTCGATGAGGAGGAGGGTTTATGCGCCGAGGATACAGAGGAGGAGGATTTGCGAGTTGAATACGCCAAGGAGGTGAAGGATGAAGACGGGGAAGGGGAGGAAGAGTATTCACTCCCGCTCGGCATCCGGGTCGACGCGCTTCTGAGCTGGAGGAGACATACTTACCAGTACTGGGAAGCGGTGTTGGCGTGGCGGAAGAGGAGGCGGAGAATTTTGGACGAGAGGAGGAAGAGGATGTGGACGAGGAGGGCGGCTTGTGATGGAAGAAATATCCTAAAGGAGAGCACCCCATACCATCTAGAGTGTTATGAAGGCTGAGAGTGAAGTATCGTGGAAAAGGCTGGAGATACAGTCTACGAAGACATCCTGGTTGTGCATTTGGGGGGGGCGAGAGGCGTGTCGGGTGGCTTGTTGATGTGATGGGCGGAAGATGGTGGCGAGAACTGCTCATGAAGCTCCTATGTTAACGATTAGGCATACTAATGGCCGGAATTGGCCCGATAATTGCAAGGGAAAGGAAGTCAAGTACTTCAACTTGCTTCCTCGTATCTGATCGCATAGCATCAGCTCCTATCGTCATGGTGTTGTATCGTTTCTTGATGTTAGGATGAATCAACAAGACGTTCTGATAACCTGTTGGTCATAGCTCAATAAGGCTAAAATTGCACTTTGGCATCACGGATCTCCGGAGGTGGTGCGGTCTTGACACCTCAGGACTCACGTGATCCTGTGTCCTGTCCCTTCCTACCTGCTTCATCACGATGTTCTCTCGGCCATCCGCCACCGTATCCTGCTCTTCTTGAACCTCTGTTCGATTCCTTCTCGAATTCACTCTCATATTACCCCATCACCATGTCGAACGCCACCTTCACTCCCGATCGATCCTGCTTCACTGCTCCTGGCCTTCTCGCTGCGCTTCACTCCTCGGGCCTCATTCCAGCAGCGGAATCTCATGGATATCCGCCCGCCATGTACAAGCGGCAGGGGCGTCTGCATTCCCACACAATAATGAGGTAGTGAAGTTCCGAGATTTCGGGGCAGAGAAGTTTGCTACACCATCACCGACAAAGAGAGATATCATCGATCCAAGGAAGTCAACACACGGAACCATGATTCGGCAGCGGATTCAGCAGATTTTACAGCCTGGGTACGAAGAAAATGTCTCCGGAGAGATTTGAATATGCTAACGCTCGCTACAGGATCGTCGGGCGACGGAACTATGCCTCCGAATCATCGAAGCCAGCGAAAGCAGCACAGCTAAAAGCGGCGAACGAATCCGCAAAAGGGAGTCGGTCGGCCGCTTCTGATCGGACAAATCCCGTACGAAACCAAAAACACGATTCTCACAGTCGGAGCAGTACCCGGATAAACCCGGGATCGATGAGGTTCACCTTTGAAAAGCCTCTTGCGACCTCAGAAGTCCCAAATTATTTCGCACTATCGCCACAAGGATCAGGAATGGCTTCCCTGGAGTTGGCACCAATCCCTTATGACCAGTTCTATCATGAATTCATCAAAGAGAAATGGGTTGAAGAACAAAAGCTTCACGACAGGTTGCACAACCAACAGGAGTCGTTGGTTAACAACGAGCCTGAGAAATCACCGACTTACATTGGTGTTGATTCAAGGGACTTTGAATTTACAATGGAGGAAATTCAGACTGGCGACTATAACTACGATCTTTCAACGGAGCAGAAAGCGGTGTTCGCAGCCGTCATGGGGGGGAACAATGTCTTTATCACTGGATCCGCAGGGACTGGTAAATCTTTGCTACTGAAGTATATCCGGAAGGGTCTCAAAAGGAGACATCGCAAGTATCAGGTCACTGCCCCGACTGGTTTGGCTGCAGTAAACATCGATGGGCAAACAATTCATTCATGGGCGGGATTAGGGCGTGGTGACAAAGGGTTACACATAATGCTTCGCTACCTTGCCCCTAAGTCTGTGAATGTTTGGCGATCAATTGATACTTTGATCATTGACGAGATATCCATGGTAATGTGAATCATTTTCAAATCAGATCTTGCCGAATGAGATCAATGGCGCTGACTTCAAGTTAATCAGGTACATGCAGATATGTTCCAAACTCTAGACCGACTGGCCAGGGTTGGTCGCATGTGCGATATGCCGTTTGGTATGATTAATCACCGCTAAAAAATCCCGCCGTCACCATTTACATTGGAATTTTGACCATAAATATAGGCGGGCTTCAGATTATTGTTTGCGGAGACTTCTTTCAACTTCCACCGATCGAACGCCAAACATGTTATCGGTGTGGTATTGATACCCTGTTTCCTGGGTTATGACTACCGACTGATGCCTTTCAGGATGTATGCTTCTTGATCCGCATGATCGACGTTATTATGATGACGCCAGAGAACTTGACATTCCGCGGAAACACTTTCACCAGGTCAACGCAGTCTCGCCTGGCAATTGGACCATGTGCACTGGCATATATGAAGGAAATCTATGCCGTCACCCATACAATGACCAAGCTGTGTTTGCTTTCCATGCACCAGCGTGGACGGAAACCAAATTTCAAACCAAAATACTCTCTAAAGTATATCGCCAAACGGATGAGACCTGGATCCGTGCTTTGGACGAACTCAAGACCGGAGCCTATAAAAAGTCCCCTCACACGCATGAACTTGTCCAGCAGCTTCAACGGCCTTTACCCCCTATTGAAGGTATCCTTCCCACACAGATGCATTGCTTGCGTAGGAGAGCGGAGGCCGAGAATAGGAAAAAATATGAAGAATTGCCCGGGCAAGAGTACGAGTACAATGCACTCGACACCGGCTTTATCATTGAAAAGGGACTGTCCAGGCCGATGAAAGTTTATGAAATGGACGACCATCGTATGTTTGAACAATATTCTCAGTGCTTTTGCATCCTAACCATCGGTTTAGGCTTCTTCACGTTCCTACAATCTCCGCTGCGACTCTCGTTGAAAGAGAATGCACAAGTCATTAACCTCATGAACGATTATACCCGTGGAATAGTGAACGGATCTCGCGGAATTGTTTCCAGATTTGAACCAATGAAATTCAAGTTTGCAGACAGAAATAACATGCGACAATGGAGGGACATTCAGACAGACGATTCCGGCCGTAAATCAAAGATATTCGATATTGCAGAGCGCGATAGGATCCTGTCATGGGAAGAAATTCAACCAGAGAGGAGCAGGGATGACGGGGCTACGATCATGGTGCCTTTTGTACGGTTTAAACGTCATGGCAGTAGCGACTGTATTGATCCCAACACTGAGGAGGAGTAAGTTTATTCTCCACCCAGGTCCATCGCCGAGCAGTAACGTCAGTTAATATGATACCTAGTCATCTGGGGTTCGGAATACCGATTTTTCCCGCCGTTTGGCGTTCGACACAAACATATCCGGACGGAACTCGACACGAGTTGGTGCGGGTGCAGATACCGCTGGCCCTTGCGTGGGCTATCACAATCCACAAATCTCAAGGTCAGACGCTCGACTATGCTACAGTTAACCTTTCCGGAAGCTTCACAACCGGCCAGGCTTATGTGGGAGTTAGTCGGTGCAAACGACCACAGGACATGCAAGTTATTCTGGGGAAGAATTTTCTGGAGGATGTATTCACGACTAATCCTCATGTTGTCGATTTCTATCTCCGGTTGGAAGGAGCCGCAGCAATCTTCGGGCCTCTTGCGATGAAGCGCCACGGCAAGTAATCCTGTCTGAGGGTCGCTCCATGAATTGAGAAACCGTTGCTGTTGGGGAAGTGCTCCATGTTATGGATACGTTCTTTATTCACTATCATGTGCTCTTCAAAATACGTTTGACTACTATGATGCTGTTTCTCTCAACATGGACGTTATTATGGTACTATTTGAGCTTACGTGATAGACAATTTCACCGCTCTTCAAGCGCGTTACATTCAATTTCTCACTCTTTTATACCGAATGGATATGCCCTCTTCACTATAATCTCCTCTGAGTCTCTTATCAACGATTTACACCTTCGCAGCGAGACCCCTCTACACCATGGGCCCTCCCTGTCCGTCACAGCATCTGTGCCCCGTGTGAAGCTCCCCGTTCAGTTCCTCTAAAGTGATCCCCAGGTCGACTAATCGTCCAGCTCTTTATGGTACTTGTTCAGTCTCAACCGATTACAATCACAACCTCCATCCATCATATCTGAATTGATTTCTCGATTACCCCCATGTTCATCCTCAACCACCACCCTCTCCTCCCGCCCCGCACCACACAGCCCATCAGATCGTCTGCCCCACAGCTCGACAGACCACAACACGGGGATCCCAGCGATGCGCGATAGCCGGCGCGTGGGAGTCAGGCGGGAAGCGTCATGTCATGCAAGGCTTCCAAGTTCCATCCAATCAGTGCACCAGCTTCATCCCGCCGAGTCAAGGCTGATGGGGCGTGGTGAGGGCGAGGCGGAAGGTAAGGCTGTTTTATGAGAGTCGAGAGAGCTTCACCAATCCACATCCACATCCAAACAAACCTGTCCAGCCCGTCCACCTTACACTTACCTACTTCCATATGTTTCGTGAAAACCCAGTTGAACAATTTTTTTCTCACTGCGGGGTCATCGATGGAGGGGAGGAGGGAGAGCGCATGATCACCACGACAGGGGTACCTGAGTGGGGGATGACAGATGACATCGACATTGGTCCCGATGTCCTGCGGTCGGGCTTCTGCGGGGATCTGCTCGCTCGCGTTACCATTCCCCAGCATACATAGGCGAGCAGCACCGTGAGATCATGAGGAGGTTACCTTGCGGTCTGCCTGCTTCCAAGAGTGGTGATGTTGTTTCAAAGAGCATGAACTGTTGGGAGCGCTTCAAACACCAACACCAAGGGAGAGTCTGAGCTTTGGTATGAGATGAGATGCGATGGGGAGGCGGAGTTGGAGTGCGCGTGCCTCCCTCTTCCCCTCCTCATCCCTCTCATATTGCGAATTCCCCTCTCCTCCCCGCGCCCATCTCATCTTATCTCATCTTCCTCCCGGTCACCCCCTCCCACCACCGCCGCACCCCCAACACAACCAGAACCCACACACGCACTCACACGCAAAACACCGCCCCCGATAAGCGCCCACCAACATCGCCATCGCCATCGCCATCGCCGCCGCTGCTTCCGTCCCGTCCGACTCAACTCCGGCGACCCAAGGCAAGGCGAGACGACTTTAAGCCCGCCGCTCCCCGCCCCGCGCGACACACATCGAGAGAGAGAGATACACCGCGACACAGCACCGAGCAAAACGAACACAACGGCGGCGACGGCGAGAGTACGATTATCTAGCTCGCGCGATCCACCTCGTATCACTGCGACGCGAGCCGACGCGACGACCTTTGCCCACCGCAGGGTTGCGACGACGACGACGACGACAACGACTGAGCAAGAGCGCGACGCGTGTGCGGGACACGGCGACAGCAACGACGAAGACAGAGACGGTAGTGGCGGAACGGGGAAGAAGAATAAGAAGGAACGAGACCCACCTGGAAGTGAGCGAGTGAGGGTATGTTTGCCCTCCTCTTGTGCGAGTCGCTGATATCGCTGACCGTACTCTACCAAGAACTACAGAGCTACAAACCGCGACACCAACACACGGTTTCACAATGAACGATCCCCAAACCTCCCCCCCCGTAAAACCGAAACTCCTCTCACCATCGCGCTCACCCTTGTCCCCCCCGGAAAAGGTCATGAAGCGGCCGCTCCCAGACGATGACGACGATGACGACGAAGAGAGCTACCGCGCGCACCCGCATCCGCATCCTGAGGCGCCACAAGGGAAGAAGAAAGTTTTGGAGAGGAATCAGGCGTGTTTGGCGTGTCGACAGAGGAAGCGGAAATGTGATGTGTGTTGCTGTGCTCCCCGGACGACGAGATGAGATGAGAGTGGTGATGCTGATGGGATCGTGTGTGCAGGGGAATAAACCGACGTGTAATGCGTGCTTTCGCTTGGAACGAGAGTGCCATTATACGCATAATTCGGTGACAAAGATACATAGCTCCTCGGGAGGAGGCGCTTATCGGGGTAGGTGATGATGATGATGGTGATGTTGATGGTGAGGGAATGTATTGGGTTGGGGCTAATATCGAGTTTGCGTGACAGCTAGGATACAGAGTCCCGGGAAGTTGAGTGAGCCGCCGGTGGTTAAGAGGATTGGGTTCACGCCTGTGAATGCGAGTAGAGAGATGGGAAGGGAACAGCCGTTTACGGTCACGCCTGTCAACGGAACGGAGAAGAAGCCTCAGACGACAACGACGACGACGACACCGCAGAGGAAACCACGGCCTATCACGCCGCCACCGTCAAAGAAGGCGTCATATTTCCCCACGAGATTCTTCCAAATGTCGCCGTTTCCGCAGCTGGCGCCTTTGGATATACTGGTTTCCCCGCCGAGCCCGCCCGTGGTGGATCCCGCGGATACGCCCCAACTGGGGGTCGATGATTTTCCCGCGCATTCACTGATGCTGGAGTTGTTTAATCTCTTCTTTGCGCAGATACACCCACTGCTGCCGATTCTCCACCGGCGGTCCACCCTCTCCTCGCTTTCCCCGTCCCCGCCCCCAACCGCCCTCACCTATGCAATCCTAACCCTCTCCTCCGCCCTCCACCCCTCCCCCGCCATCCGCTCCCTCACCTCTACCTTCCACCACCACGCCACCACCCTCTTCACCACTGCCACAACCACCACCACCACCTCTCTTAGCGAAATCCAAGCCGGCCTCCTCCTCACCCTCCACCTCTACACCCTCGGCCCCTCTCCCACCCTCCTCCCCTTCTTCACCCACCTCTCCCACCTCCTCCACCTCCATGGCCTCAACACCATCGACCGCTCCTCCCCCTCGCTCCTCCCGCTCCCGCTCCCACGCAGCGAACAAGACCTCGAAGAGCGGCGCCGCACCGCATGGAGTGTCTACATCCTCGACCGCCTCCTCCACCTCGGGCGCCCCTCCATCCCACCGACGATTCGCGACGACGCATGGTGTGTGAACTTTCCGTGCGCAGAAGAGAGGTTTCAGGAGAACGCGGTTGCGGGGGAGGGCGTCGTGACGGTGGACCCGTTTCCGGGGGATGCGCCGCTGCAGAGGCTGTGCCAGAGGATTGGGGAGGAGGTCGAGCCGTGGGGGGTGTTGTGTAGGCTAGCGGTTCTGCTTGGGAGAGTTGTGGAGGTTGCGAGGGCGGTGGGCGCGGTTGAGGGGAAGGGGGGGGAGAGGGAGAGGTGGGAGGTGTTGAGGAGGGTGAGGGGAGTGGAGAATGCGGTGGTAGCGTTTGCAGGGAGGGTGCCGAGGTGTGTAAGGGGTGGGGGGAGGGAGGAGAACGAGGGGGACCGCCAGATAGTGCTACTGATACGACTCCTCCTCGCCACCGCGAGGATATGTGTGCTCGCCTCGTTGATCAGGTTGTTTCCCCCTGGCGGTGAGGAGGCGGCGGGGGAGGGGCGTGAGGGGCGTGTGGGAGGTACTGGTGCACAGCAACCGTCGATATCTTCTCCTCCTTCACCGCCGCCTCCTCCTTCGACCGCGAAATCGGCAAAGACGACAAAGATATCACGCCCCTCCCCCTCGCCGTCTCCGTCAGTTTCTCCCTCCCTTTCCTCAGCATCATCAGTAGCAGTACCAGAAGCATCACCACCCCGGCCCCCGCAAACAATACCAGCGCAAACAGCACGAATGGAAATAATAGAGTCCCTCGCAGCAGCGGTCGCACAGGCGCTGCTTGTGCTGCGGAATTCGATGCCGTTCCCGGTACCCTCACCACCCATTGCAACGGGAGCTGGAGCTGGAGCTGGGGGTGGAATAGGGGGAGAAGGAGGGGGAGGACGAATAGGGGGAGCACACGTCCCCGTGCCCATCTCCCCCCTCATCCTCGACCCGCTCGTTACTATTGCGCGCACACTGATCGCGTTGAATGCGCTCGCGGATGGTATGATACCCCCGCCGCACTCCCCGGCACTGTCGTCGTTTCCCGATCCCGACCACCAAGACCGAGACTCGTCGACCGCCGCCGAGTCGACAGCCGCAGACCAGCGCCGGGGGATGAAATTAGAGAGTCGAGGAGAGAGTAGAGTAGAAAACAGAGGGGGGTGGACAGGAGGAATACACCTGGAAAAAGACGAATCCGCCGTGGAAGTGTTGATGACGGTTGTTGAGGCGGTGGGAGAGGTGTGGAGGGGGGTGGGGGAGGTTGTGGGCAGGGTTGTGGCGGGGGAGAGGGGGAGGGGGGGTGGCGGTCTGGGGGAGGGGGGGAAAGGGTGGGGGGCGGTTTGGGGTGTGTGAAGATGGGGAGAGGATGGAGTGGGAGGCTGCGGCGGGGGCTGCGCTCAACGGGGAGATGAGGCGTGGCGAGATGGGATAGAACGGGGATTTGTGTGGTGTTTCGGGTGTTGGGGATGGGTTGCTGGTTGGTTTGGTTCATTGGGTTGGCTCATCGGGTTCTTTGGGTGGTTTCATCGCGTATTTGGTTGGATATTTGCGTGTTTATGGTGCTGGTGGGTTTGGATGCACTGGATGCGTTGGGTGTTTTTGCTTTCCTTTCTCCCTCCGTTTCTCTTGTTTTTGCGTTGCGTGATACCATCATGCTTTCCTGCTTCCCTGCTTTCTGTTTCATCCCCCCGCTTTTTCTTATCCCCCCGGAGTTTGATTAATTGTTATTCACATCGGTCTGGCACTACGATAGTATAGTATAGTATCCCCTTCTTCTCCCCTTCTCTTTCTCCCCGCTTCTCTTCCTCTTCCTCTTCCCCTTCGCCTTTCTTCTACCACGATTCTTCCCCAACTCACCTCAAGCACTGGCACGGTGTTTTGCAATACTATGTATAACGATACTTTGTAGCCACGGTTTTGCAGTTTTGCAGTTTTGCAGTTTGCAGTGGTAGTCTTTGTAGTCTATGTATGTATGTAATACAAGGTTCGCATTGAGATTTACGCATTCATACGCTTCTGTCAATGTATTGCCTTGGTGCTGGGTTTGCGCTTGGAGACTCAGATTTGGTGAGGCGAGGTTGTCGGTCGCATGTGTAATCTGGATGGGGATTGGATGACACTATAGGATAATAGGATCTTGTGAAATAAACCGCGCCGACTTGATGTTGGAGTCTATGTTTCTGTGCTCTCGATTCGGAGCTCTCGCAGGGTTGAATCGAGCTGGCTTGGATAGCTACTAGTAGATTTTTCACATCTCGCTCCCCCCGTCATCATCACCTTCTTCTTGTACGCTTCTGACGCTCGAGTTGGAGTCCCAGTCCGTTCGGAAGATGCGTTTGAGGCCTCATGCCGTGATTTTGCCTGCCAAGATATAGTGGAGAATCATGAAAACTCACTACTCCTCCACTAGCATCGGTCTGTCGCGTTTTTTGTAATGTTCCGGAGAATGTGCTGACGTAGACTCGGAAAGTGATTCCAACCCGACATCCAAGGGGAATGGGAGATGGAGAGGGTGGTTACGCAACCATGAACACCGCCGCCTGGTCGTGGGTTATGGGTTGATGGTTGAGATGGGTTGTGATGATGGCCGAAGTTGACTTGTGGTATAGGTTGCAACCACGTGAATTGAGTGACCGCGGTTACAATGCACCATACACACCAATATGCGTGGTTATGTACAACCCATGCCGTGGATCTATTACCCATCCAAGCCACAACCCATGTCAATCACTCTGTAGCCAACAACTCACCACAAACCGCCCAGTCATACCTCTCGCGGCTTCAAAATTGGAGGTATGGAGGATGCCAATGGAGTACAAGGATGGGGAGCGACCAAAGTTCATGGTGGCAATGGCGCGACCCATTCCGTTCAATTGCGCTCCACCATCCCACCTATTCGGCGTACTAATCCTAACAACCATCACGGCAATACTGCACCTCGTCTGCGTGCCACCGACACCCCCTCGTTCCCGCAACAACATCCCTTGCTGGGAGCGTTCTGCCTCCCCGTCCTGTCTCCTGCTCCTGCAGTAGGACGGCTCCATTACACTCGTCCTCCTCCTCCAAGCCCGAGCTCCTGCCTGCCCTCTGTTCCCCCCCTGATGTTGTGTCCCTGTCCCTCTCCGACTTCCTCCTGTCCTGTACCCCGTCACAGATACAGACTTGTTTACCCTCTTGTATTATCGCCTGACCCTGGATACCTCTGGTCTCCATCGCTCATACGATATCTACCCCATATGTGTTATTGTTGTAAAGATAGTCAATCTGACACCACCTGAGTCGTGTGTGAAGGCGACGCGTCAAGGGTGAGTAGCCGCATTACATACGTAATACCTTGGATCAATACCTGCGCTGGGCATCGGGCAAAGCTGACCGTGCTTGCATGATATATGTACAAGAAGACTAACAGCAGAGCATAAATAGTGGGACATCTGTCCAGCCTGTAGTTTAGTAAGAGACAATCTAAATACTGTCACACTCAACCTCTTTGTACTTTTGCAACTGAGATAAGCCTCGTTGTATAGACTTTAGTAGTTCTTCTCCTTTGGTTGCGACCTACCCAAGACATTGTCTCGGCGATACGAAACGCTCCACCTCCGTCCGCTGCCTGACTGTGCTTGCGACTCCGCCAACGTCCACTAACAGATCCTCACTACAACAAATACAACCAGATAGTGTACAATAATGAACCACTGTTTTTGAAGTTCGTCAAAGAAGAACTTGCTTCAACACTCAATCGTTTGAAAGAGTTGCCGAGTGACGAAAGACTTGATAGAAGATGCTAAATTACACAAAACAGACGCACACAAGCAGCGTTTAACGGACAATAATATTATTATCTCTGTGATTCCTCCAGGTTTTACCGGCCTTGTTCAACCCTGGATACTGCGATCAATCGACCATTTAAAGATATGTTGGGATGGGACGGACTGGTATGTGGAACAACGGGAAGAAGAGCGTGGAGAATTCGAAGAATGTCTGTCGGTGAAAAACGGGTCATGGTAATCAAGATTGGTGACTGGAGACATGATAACCCGATTCAAGACTCTCGGCTTCTCAGCGCAGACAATGATGATTCAGAACTCGAATTCATATGGAGGGCAGAAGGATTCCTTCCACGGACAGAGAGGGAGTTTGCATGGGAAGTGAAAAGGTTTAAAACTCCAAGGGTTGACGCACTGGAAGCACAGTCATGACAAACTCAGCTGCCACAGCAAGCCAAAGTTGCTTTTCACACATAGAAGCTTCATGCTTGGGCGATACACGCAGTTATGCGGTACCATTGCCAACATGAAATAGGTGTGGGTGGTATTAGCAGAGTTAGAAAGGATGCGGCTGGTTACCGCAGTGTGGTGTGGTGTGGGCAAGTTCTCGCTCCAAGTCCCCGTCTTTTTTTCCTCTCCCTCCCCTTTCGCTGTACTTAGTTGGTTCTATACACCTACTTTTGTGGTCTTTTTTTTTGTTATAGTGTGTACTCTAGTAATTGATATTTGGGTCTTTCAAATGGCATTTCTGTCCATCAGTGGTTAAGGAATTAAGCTGAGCCCCGGTGTGGACCTTACATACCACTACACCATCTGTTCAGAACATAGTATGCCGTTTTTTTAAGTTTTTGATATTGCCAAGATCTCCCCCCTTGCTTCACTGGTTTTACGGCTGGCGATCAAGTGTCCCTATAATTCGAGATAATACGGTATCTGCTTCGTTGGTTCCAGTTACAATGTACATAACGCATCTCACTGCTTTCGGTAACCATCTGATCTCTCCCAAACCGAGTCCATCGCTACCGGTATTAGCTCTGCGGTACCGCTCATCAGTCCCCCGCCATCGCCAGTGTGATGCGGAATCAATCTCGCACGGCACCTGCCCAGTCCACGAGTCTGAAATTCAGGCGATGAATCGATCATACTCTTCTTTGAGTTTCGTATGACACAACCGGAAGAGTCGTGTTCAAGCTCGAAGCCCAACGCGTTGAAATGTCCGCCCCAGGCCGGGGCCTAGGCAAACTGGGCCGCATGCCTAACCAGCCCTATCGCATAAGTAGGTATCGCCGGGTATTAAGAAATTTAACCGACTGTGGGACATGAGATGATATTGGGGAGGCCAATGCGGGGTTGAGCTGCAGGTTCGACAGATGGTGTTGTAAGGCTGTGGACTGAACTTCGACATCATGGGGTGTAGTGGATGTATTGGACCCCTGACAGTGAGACGTTGAATAGATTGGTATACCAGTAGCTGGGAGCGAGAAAGAGTATTGTGACCGACACTTGCGGAAGACCGAAAGTTCTGAGAGACTGAACGAGCAGTATGGCCCGGGGACGTCACCATCTAACGTAGCGAATTGGGGTACTGATGAAGGGGGCGGTGAAGAACCAAATTCATGATGCGCATTGTGGTGTGTAGAGTAAAGAGCCCTTCCAAGACGCACTGCATTGAATGGTTGATTTTTTGATCTTTCTCGTTATTGCTGAAGTGCCATTGACTGTGTCTAGCTTTCTCGAAGCTTGACCACCAATAAGATAACATCCATGATAAAATTTTCTTTCCACTTACAGTGTGAGAACACAATCCGCCGGTGTTTAACGGCGTTGGCGAAACACTACCTCCCATCGTGTAGCATAGCGAGAGTTTTTAGGCTTCCGAACCAGCGTCAAATTAATATTCGAGCATGTACTGGGGTATATTGAAGTGCGGCGTTCATTGCTCTCAGTGAGGTCTTTGATCACGTTGTATAGTATGTATCCGCTGTCCGACTGCTCCTACAACTCAGTACTATCATTACAGCATCGTTGAGAGAATCTAATCGATCCCCGTTCCGATCGCACCAGTAGTGACGCTGTAGTCGAGCGATAAGAAGCTCACGCTCCAAGCCCAATCGAATTCTCCCTATTCCTCCAAACCCTCACTTTGTAGTACTCGTCGACCTTTTCCGCAGCTCTCTAGTCCTCATCCCTTCCCATTATGGTCCCAATTTTAGGGTCACGGTGATAAACAAGGTATACTCGATGGAATTGGTTTTCTGTACCGGCAAAATGCGGCAATACCAAGGCGTTGGGTTCAAAGTTCCTAGGGCGGATTCGACTCCATGTGGGATTTCACACTCAGATTGATTCTCAGCTGACTCTGTTGTAGCCATTTTCTCTCTCGAATGTCAGCTACGAGGCTTTAAGGGCAATTCCACCATGCCATACCGGATTCTGGACCTTCATCATTCTGGGAGGATTCATCGATGGTTTCAGGGACTGAGTGGACGGAAGATTGATCGAGGGATTCTGTGCTCTGTTTCGGGGGTTTGGAGCCGTAATTATCAACGGTATGGTTTTATAAAAAGTTCCGTATTGACTCCGAGTCGCTTCCATATTGCTCACCTTTCTTTCCTTAGTTACGCCATCTAAAGGTCAGAGTTTGAACGAATCCATACCATACGGTGATCCGCTATTGTGTCATGCTTGGTTGGCGGTCTCAGACTCCGAACAGACACTGTTGAGGATTTCAGGGATTGAGAACACAGACAGGCCGCCAGCACAAAACCACCGAAGACGAGAGGGTCCGAATTATCGAGGCCCATGCCCGAGGCCTATCCTACCGCAAGATCCATTAAGGGTTAGGGTTTGACAAGTCCTTTGCGTCATCAAGGAGTGGGAGGCAAAAGGCTCGATGCCCCACGACCTACGACCAGGGCCTCCACCCCGGCTCTCTGCGCGGAGTGTACGGCATCTCAAGAGATTGTGGAACAAACACTCATGCGCAAGTCTTGCGGAGATTGTCAATGATTCCCGTTTGAACACCAAACCTCGTACCACGGGCAAATACCTGCACGCTGAACACTTGTGGGTCAGGCTGGCACACAAAAAGTCCTGGTGTAATGCTACAGCAAGAAGAAGACGGAAAGTCTGGTATCGTGAACGGAGAATGTGGGAAGTGTCCATTTGGCAGAAGAAAATCTAAGACGAGGTGAGGGTTCAAGTGGGGAGTGGGACCAACGCGCGCAGGAAAGTGCAACGATCTGTAGGCACCGAATCAGCATTGGATCCTCAATTTCTGCAACCCACCTTCATCAGAGAGGTCTTCGGAGTGTGGTCTGGGCTGCATTCACCTACGGTGCCCATAATCCGTTGGTGGTGATGCGAGAAAGAACAAAAGAGGAACAAACGAGCGAAAATAATAAGTTAGGGTTTAATTTTCCACAGTATGTGGATAAAATCCTGAAACCACACCTTAAGGCTTTGTTTGATGCTTGCGGAGGTTTTGATAAGGATGTTGAAACGGTTGAAGATGGTGCTTGCTATCATAAATCTGCGTATACAACTCGGGCAAGGGTGCAACTTGGAGTGAAGAGAATGGTATAGCTGGCACACTCACCCGTTCTTAATCCCATTGAGAATGTATCGGCCCTTTTCAAAACGCGTTACAGATAAGAAGTATGGAGACAGAAATTAGTTCCTCGCAACAGAGAGGAATTGATTGCACTTGCACAGAAAGTGTGGGAGAAGCTTCCATGGACGATAATTTAGAAGTACATAAATTCAATGCCTTCAAGAGTTACTGCTTTCTTGCGCAGAGAGGGGCCAACCATGTTTTAAAATGTACTACAGCCTATAAAAAATATCTGTGTACAGTAGTTACTTCTCATTGTTTTCTGTGGCGGAGTAAGAAATGATATCCCCGAAGCACCACTCCGCCGCTTTGAGTGCTGTTTTTGACCCATCGACCCGTAATGGATCCCACAACCGAGTGCTCCCGCATGTCGGACCCCGAATCATAACGCATCACCAGGCCCCCACCCCAACGATACCAAGAACCAAATCTCGTCCTATCGAGTCGAGGTCCATATAGATCATTGAGAGCGTACAAAACTTCTGCTAAAGTCTTATAGTGGGCTGAAAGGGGTTCAATCGCGTCTTCAGCGTTTTTTATAAGTCGCGAGCTAATATGATGATGGATCACGCACTGGCAGCTCCATTTACTGAATTCCTCAGGCCTATCACTACCCCGATACTTCACGATACCCCATCGCCTCGATCTCAGGATCAAGATCATATCCCCAACACCCGCACCCTGTGGCGTTTCCGATTCAGCCGACCACATCCACATTGAATCCGACACCATATTCCAACGAGCTAGACTCAAATTACCATATTATACTCCACACTAATGCGGCATGTAGTTAAACAACACCGTAGATCTCGGTGTTGGTGAATTAGCGCCGCATCATCAACGCCGCGACAAACCCCGTTTTGTAGCTCCACTTTCCAGCCTTCACGGTGTTCAACCGTGACTCCGCTATGGGGTGTCGGTCCCGGAAAAGGTAATGGAGGGGAGTTGAGAGGAGCAAAGTATGCTCTCCATCACGGCTGAGCGCTGCCCCGAAACACACAACAAACTCGGGCTCTGAAATCCATTAATTCTTATCATAACCCTACTATACGCCACCGACTCATCCCGCGAACTTAAAGCGTCGTATACCATTCCGATGCATCCCGCGTCCGAGCCCCAATTGAAAGTATCTGATCCGACTCGAATGTATGATAGTAGAGGCTACCCATTACAAGCACCTCATATCACCGCCTTTCGTAGCATCCATTCTAACGCTACGACCATACTATGCCCTCTGAGTTGGCGCATCTTGCCTACCACCACTCTTACTCCATCCATCCCTCTCAATGGCTTCGTTCATCCGCACCCCGCCGCGGCGTGGTGTCGAACTATAATGACCTATCCACATACCTAATCTCGCGCTCAAACCGCTACAGTTCTCGGTGAAACCTTGGCCACAGCCACGGTACGTTGAATCCCGACGAGAAAAAATAAATATGATGATAATAATAATGATAATTCTCGTTCTTTGTCCTTCATCCTCGGTGTTCAGAATCGAGAATCAAGAAGCGACTAAATAGCCGAGTGCGCAACCATGTCGGACCCCCGACTCACACCATACCACCAACCTGTAACAACGTCACATTCACAAATCAACCTGAATGCACTGTATGGTACCCAGGTAAAAAGAAATTTACATTAGCTGGAAATATCCTACTGCGTTCAAGTTATCAACTGGCACACACACACACAGATACACTAATATCCCGCCATCGCCAGCCCCTCGAGCTTCACTCTCCCGCCGTGTAGTGGCCATCACTGTGTCGATTTCTTGACCTGTTGACCTCAAGAGATCATGTACCCGGACCGACTCGCCACCCCTGTTCCCAATTCCAGCCGTCCAATCGAAAGCCCCGACTCCCAATACTCAATTCATAAAGTCATGAACCGCCGCCTCGTGAGCATTCCCACCATGATCTCCGACTCTGATTCCGTTACCACTAGCAACAACAGTGACAGATCACCTAGTCAGTTACCCTTTCCTCCCAGCTGGACCATCTCCGCCATCTCCCTGCCCCAACTCTCCAGCAACCCCAGCCATTTTCTCACGCTCTGCGTCCTACCACCCTCCCTCCGCACGTCAGCTCTAGTTTCTTTATCCCCCCATCTCCGCAGTACCGCACAACTCAAAAGGACAACTTACCAGCTCCTCCCCCTCCACCGCCACTCCCCGGCAGCAGCCGTGGATCAATCCTAGGATACGCGGGCTGCGTTGCGGGCGAGGTGACGGTCATGATATTGTGGCTCATCCAGGTTGCCATTGCTGGGGTTGTAGTGGTGGTCGGGGCGGAAGAGGTCGGGGGGTTGGTTGAGGAGGAGGAGGGGAGGCCGGGCATTGTCGTTGATTAGTAGTAGGCTCGGGGTGGATGTGAGGTGGAGATGAAGATTGTGGTGAGAGTTGGAAGCGTGGTGCTAGAGATCCGAGGAATATTAGGGAATCAGAGGATGATATATATCAACTTCTCACTAGCCATCCAAATTTGCCCGGGTAGTTCAAGTTGGATCTCATGGAAGTCGGGGATGGGACTACTCATTTCGTTGAAGTTCGAGGTGCTGGTAGTAGGAGCTTCAATGGGCGCTGAGTTGGGGTTCTGGTTTCGAGATTCGAGATTCGACTCATCCTGCGAGGGGTTATGGTTTCGCCTAACTATACCAGTAGTCTCAGACGGCGATATCGACATCGTGATTTGGATCCGCGCTGCTCCGGCATGTCCAAGATGGGCAAACGACGGCGGCGATGCTGAGCTGAATGGTGTTAGAACTGCGAGCAAGTGAGATCATGATGAGACCGGAGAACCATCATCATGACTACTGGTTCTATTATCCAGGGATCCGGGATTGCTGGGTTGCTGGGTTGGGAGCGTTTCTCCCGGTTTGGATCCTTGGAGTTGGGCTTCCAGTTCGACTTAGAGTCATTATCCCACCCTGTCTGACTCCTGGGCCCTCCCAGCAGAAGCAGTACCACGGTATCCAAAACCTCCATCAGGACTCTATTTCCTCTCTTCTCGTCTCATCTCCCCGGACTAGCCACACCCCAGCCACCAGCTCTCCCCGTCTCCATTGAACCTTCACAGCTTTCCGGTACGCTACGGCCCGGCCCGGGCTCAGCCAGTCATCCAGCACACGTTATTTCCTCTTTCACTCTCCTCGGTTTGTTGTCAAGGCATCCGTCGCGTCCGAGCATCGGGCCGGCAAAGAAGCGACAAATTGGGACACCAAATACTTGTAACGTGAGCCATGATGTTGGTAGCTTGAATCGCGTCAGCCACACTGGTGTAAGCGCGAGAATTATGCTGAGTGGAGTGGAGATATCGACGCATGTGATGTCACTCGTCGCACGCGACGCACCACTCAATCGCTGTGGCTGCCGTGGCGGTGCTGGGTGTTTGTATCATCCTCGGTGTCTTGGACTCTGCAGTGTCATTGGTGTGTTAGAGGGTCGAGGATCGAGGATTGAACACCCAAGATACAACGGGAGGTAGGAGGAGAAGCTGACGATGCGGCCGGGGAGGCACGCAGGGAAGGAGGCGGAGCAGATGCAGCAGGGCGAGGGCTGTGCTGAGCGACGTGGGCTATGAGAACACGGGGGCTGGAGATTGATTTAAACGCGGTGCTGGGAGATGTTAGTAATCACTCTTCCATCCCAACCTCATCACCCTTCACCATTTTCCACAGCGTCTTGTCACTTTCCTAACACCCAATCCACTCTCCCAACAGCAGCAAAACGGTCTCCTAACTGCATATGAATCCCCCACCGCCATGCACTCCGTCTCGAATACTCCCCACCGAATCAGGTACCCGCAACATTAATCATTCTGATCCCCATCAATCGCCGTTACCGTCGCTGCCACCGTCTCCATCTCCATCTCCGTCTGGTCTTGAGCAGCCCCAAAAACAATGCGCTAACTTATTCGACCACGTATGCGCAGGAGTATAATGACGTAAACGCATGCTTTCCCGTCTGAAGACAATATCCGTGGAAGATACCGATCAAGAATTTTGCCGATACCATACCGAAGATCCAGACACTACCAACGCTCCACCGCCCGGCAAACTCGAACACAGCGATAACGGGTAACTTGGACAGATATGTTGAATGAGCGGAACCTATGGGCAGGCCGGGCTGTCAATGTGCTGCAAGAGAAATCGGGAACTAGAGTTACCCTCGAAGGCGCCGTTGTAGAAGGAGCTTCGATTCGCTGTGACCAGGTTAGCAATAACACGGTGTAGAATAAGTTGAAATGTGGTCCGCGGTGGTGAAGATGATGAAACGGGGGCGCCCTCATATTCCGTGCACTTTCGGCTCAAGTTAGGTTTCTCCATGGAGAAAACTTGAAAGGTGGGCTGGTGTTGGTGGAATTCTTTCATCTTTGTATTTAGACTCACTGGGAAAAGCGGTTCACGCCAGCGGTAGTGCCCATTAGAACGGTGAAGAAGCGGAGAAGGGAGGCTTGTTGAGCAATCGGAGAGCTTCCATGTCCGAGTCTGTGCACTGTGCATTCAATTTTCATTGGGCAATTGCAAATGTGTCATACCTCCATGTCTGAGTCTTCTTCCCCTCCTCCATGCCCCCATCTTCATTATCACCACATAGCTCTTACGTCTCACTCGTTACCTCATACGTCTGGAAGTTAGATCACGGCACTCTCTCGCGCGTCTCGAGTATTTCACCACTAGAACCCCTCCCTCAAAGCTACTATGAGGGGGGTGGATAAATTGACGGATCTCGGGCCTATACCAACGCCGCCAGGTCAGAGCTGATCTTAAACCCTCTGTCTTAGTGATCCGTGATCGACTAACCAGTACGCAGATGTTAAGGATTCCCCCTCCACCAGCGACATCAACTTCGAGGAGAACGCCAACGCCAACGCCAACGCCGAAGACTGGACTGACTGGGTCCTCATCACTGTCTCGGACATCCTCCCTACCCTCGACGATGCGGGCGCATATTTCGAGTTCCGGGGTGAGAGACACCGCTGATGTAGAGGTGGGTGGTAGCACAAAATCAAAGCTGGATTGCACGCTACACCAAGGGAGAGGTCAAGATGAAGAAAACTATTACATTCCCGGGCTTCATCTACTTGAGTGCCACCGGAAAAATTGTCACCATGCATGAAGATTGTGGGTTTCAGATTTTGGAGAGCATTGAGGATGTCGTGAAGTGGGCTAAGCACACCGTGTAATCGATGCGTTGGTGCTGCGCGCGTTGTATCAGTGGAGTTGAGCATCCGGAGATACTGTGCTACGACAAGGTGTGGAGGCGCAAAATACGGGGATTGGAGGGATGATTGAGTTTTCTTTTGGTTTGTTGGGAGGAATATTGCTGGAGGGAACAGTGTCTTCATAAACCATACCTGTGTTGGTATAGGTAGAGTAGGTAGCTAACTGAGATACCTACTGGCCTCTTAGATGAAATACACGGCTCACACGGTTCACCACATCCTCATTCTCGAGTAGAGTACATATATATCGGCTTGCAAATACTCCTCACGCGCTGATGTTTGTTGGAACAATGCGCTACCATACAACGCGACTTCATCCGTCCAACGCACAACGCACAACGCGCAGTGCGCATCCGTGACCTCCCATCTCCATCTCAACCCACCCATCAACCTACACTCCCCAACACTGCCACCCAGCAAACACCACGGCCATGACGTCCTCCGCCACGTCCTCGTCCTCTCTCTCAGCCCATCCAGCCACACTACCAGCCTTAGCTCCATCCGCCCGGCGATCTGCCGATTCGCTGCTCGGAAGCGCCTCCGAAGCCACCAACCCCAGCCAAGTCGGACCGGATGAACTTGAGCGGCAAAGTTCATCCGGGCGAGGATTCATCAGGCGGATGGACGACGAGGGCGATGTTGGGGTATATATCCTTCGTTAAACGTTATGGAGTGGTGGGTATCTATAGCTACCTATCTGTCTTGTCCAGCCCGCGTTCCCCACATCGTCGTTCGGCACCGTATCCGGATCGTCCTTGCTGAAAGTTGAAAGCTCCACCACACCACGCCAACCGAAACGAAACCTCCTCTGCTCGCTCTTTTGCCTTGCGCCTTCTCCTCCTCGTCGCCCTCGCCACCTCTTCTCGATTAACCGGAATTGAGCGACTCTGACTTGGACAATGGCAGCAAACGAAACCCGGTTTCCGTACGAATGCAATATCGACATATGCCCGATCGAGGCATCATTCTATGAATACCGGCCCTCCCTCGCGCTCAACGCCATCCCGCTCGCGATATTTGCGGCATCGTTTCTCGTGTTTGCCGCGCAGTGTTTGTGGTACCGGACATGGACGTTCTGGATCGCGATGGGGTTCGGGAATGTTGCGGAGATCCTGGGGTATGTCGGGAGGCTGTTGAGCTGGAGGGATCCGTTTGAAATGAATCCGGTATGTTGCATTGGGGTGATGGCGGGCGTCTGCTCTGAGTATTGGGGATTGGGGAGGAATAGGGAAGATGATGCTGATTGTTCTCGGGGTTGATCGTAGTTCCTGATCCAAATCATCTGCCTCACCCTCGCGCCCGCCTTCTTCGCCGCAGGAATCTACCTCTCCCTCTCCCGCATCGTCATCATCTTCGGCCCGCATCTGAGCCGCATCAAACCTAAAAACTACACCCGCTTGTTTGTGGCGTGTGATATCGTCTCGCTGGTTTTGCAGGGTGCCGGCGGTGGCATCGGTGTGTTCCATTTTCCCTTCTCCTTTTATTCACTTCCCCTTTATTCATCCCCCCCTCCAGGTTCACCCAACTGACAA
Organism: Ascodesmis nigricans; assembly: GCA_004786065.1. Lineage (NCBI taxonomy): Eukaryota > Fungi > Ascomycota > Pezizomycetes > Pezizales > Ascodesmidaceae > Ascodesmis > Ascodesmis nigricans. The sequence continues at coordinate 14,566 of ML220150.1, read as the reverse complement.
TGCGTGTTTGATATCGACAGCAAGCGTGGACTCGCAAGCCTACCGCTCCCCCCAAAAAGGCACCAACATCATGGTCGCCGGCCTCGCCTTCCAGGTATTTACCCTCGCGCTGTTCATCTCACTGTGCGTCGAATTTGGAGTCCGCGTGTACCGTGCCCCACCAGAGTCCTATGCGACGAGATTTGCGACGTTGAGGGGCAGTAGGCGGTTTAAGGCGTTTTTGGGGGTGTTGCTACTCGCGACGTTGTGTATTGAGGCTCGGTCCATGTGAGTATAGTACTTGTTCCTGTTTTGTTTGGGCAATGGGCGGGATTGGGACAAAGGCTGACGTGCAATCTGGTAGATTTCGATTAATCGAGATGGCGGAAGGATGGGAGGGTGAGCTGATGAAAAATGAGACGTTGTTTTTTGTGCTAGAGGGCGTGATGGTGATGGTGGCGGTGGTCGCGCTGAATGTGGTGCATCCTGGGATGGGCATGAGGGAGGCGTATCATGTCGAGGAGGTGAGGGAGAAGGTGTGGGGGGATACGGAGGCGGGGAGTGGGGTCAGTTTGGGGCGGGATTGAAAGGAACAGGAGGGGAGCGGGGAGATTCAATGGTGGGGAATTTTGAGGTGAGTGGGGGAGTGATTTTGCATAGATATAGATTTTGATTGATGGCGCTGAGGGATGGAGTATCTAATGGTTATGGGGGGACTTGTGTGTTTGTTGGAATGAGGGCAATGGCATATAGCAATTAATGCAGTTTTTACTCGTATCTCTGATTTGCCCAAGCCGTGCTCTCGTTTTCAGAAAGGCGGTTTCTTTATCTGCAAATCGATTGATGTTGTCAGTGATAATATGTGAAGTGCTTCATTCGGATCACTCGCGGTCTCAGAAGCGGCATCCGTCCTCTGGTGGTCTTTCCTCCCCAATCCATCCTCTCCATCAATCTCGTTCTTCACCATCTCACTGCGGTGGTACTACCGCGCTCGCCGACCTATTTGTATTATTACCCTTTGCTGTGTCTTGCTCCTGCTAATTGCTATCCACACCGACGTCGATGGATCCTCGTTCACCACCTTCCAACAGCCAGCCTCCATCGCCAACTTCAACGAGCCCGACGAGAGGCCAACCATCTCAACCCGAGCCTGCACCATCATCCCCGGCCCAATCCACATCAGACCCAGAACGCGAGAGCTCCCTCCTCGGCATCTTTTCCCGTCTCCGGGCGGCCGTCAACCCTGAGCGTAGCAGCGGCGGAGGACCATCCGGCAGCCTCCTCGAAGACAAACCCACCAGCACCCACTCCCGGCTCTCTCTCAACTACTCTGGCGATGAAGTCGATAACGCCAAAGGAAAAGGTCTCTCCCTCACGGCCTTCCAAGACGAGAGTTCCAGTGCTCTGGAGAGCTCGATTCTGGACTCATCGGAGCCGGATCTGAACCTCGTACTGCGAGTCGGAAGCGTCACGAAGCGGTCTGTGGGGAGCTCGACGGTCCGAGATCCGTCACCACAGCGGCTCCCAGAGCAGGCACAGGCACAGTCTTCACTCGCTGTTCATCACGGTGATACTACTGGCGGGAGATCGAGTTTGGAGGCGTCGTCGAATGCTGCTACGGTTTCGTATCGCTACGCAGATGATGAAGCGGAGTCTTCTGACGACGACGACGAGCGTACACGACGTCGGGGCCCGGGGGATCGACAATCGCTGCTATCGACAAAGACAGACGAGCTAGATTTGGCATACGAGAGCTCGTCCTCCTCCTCGCGTGCTTCCCCGCATCTTCTTCCGCGACCTCTGCGACTGGATTCCGCTGTAAGAAGACCCCCAAACACGCCAGTCAACTCGATTCTGACCCCAGATCCCATTGTAGGTTCGTATGAGAACCCGTCCCGACGACAGGCCGAAACATCATCTGACGAGTATAGGGGTTGTGCCGCCAACTGTCGAGCCGTCTGTGAGTGTCACGCGGCGGGATACACCGGAGTCGAGAAAGACAACAAAGAAGGGGGGGTATAGGCAGATGAGTTTTGACAGAGAGCGCCCGGTGAGGTTTAGTACGGAGATGCCACGGAGCTCGAAGAAGGGGAAGAAACCGGACCCCGCGGTCATGGCCGCGAGGAGATCGTTTGAGGCGTCGTTCAGTCGTCCGAGCAGTGCTCCGAGAGCGGTGGATCCGGAGACGACGCCCCCGGACGATACGAATTTTATTCCAGCCCCGTTCGAGTTTCAGCAGCAGCTGGGGAGCTTGAGGATCCTCAGCGGGACACCCAGGTTTGACTCCGATGAGTTCCAGATGGGTGTTAATCAGATTCCGACTCCGCCGCCGCGACCGAGAATGCCGTGTATCCTCAACATTCATGGTGAATGCACGTGTAGTGATGGATCGGATGTGTCGTTGTCTCCGCAGTTGTCGGATTACTCGATTCGATACGAAACTGATAATCCGCCGCGTCGGTCGCAGCAAAAGAAGAAGAATGCCGCCGATATTGATATTCCGGATTATGTCAAACCGAGTCCGAAGCTGTCATCGAAATCACTCGAGGGAACTCTTCCACCTGGAGGTCCTGTTACATATGACTCCACTGGAGTACCGGTTACGGCGTTGTCGTTTACGAGGATGATTACAGACTTGGAGGATGTGCTGAATCAGGCGCTGGAGATTGCGGAAACCGCTGTGGATGATTCGGCTCCGATGGGAGGTACTGGAGGCAGCAAGGATACAAGGGATCATACGGGAGCGGTTTCAAACACAGTAAACCGAGAACTTTGGAGCGCGAAGAATGCAGCTAGACAACTTTCTACTCGACAAGGTGCGCGCAGAATGAATCAGAAGCCTACAACAATCGGAGCTGGGATGGAACCGTTATCTGACCCTGGAGAAGAGCATGTTACCGATGTTCAGATCACCGAGAGAGCGCAGTCGTTTCCAGTTACAACTGATTCGAAAGGTCGGGTTCGGATTCCGAAATCGAGTGTTCGAGTCGCCGATAGTGGTACGGGTGAAGCATACGAACTCAAGTCACGGTCGACGCACAGAGAGAGAGATCAAGGCCGCTCGGAAGGAACTTATGGTCGCTCGGCGTTGTCGCAAAACGTGTTGAATCCTCAGAAAAAGTTTACAGTCGAGGTTGGACGGGATGGTGATGTCCTCCTGATTCCGCTTGAGTCGCCGGGAAACAACGAGCAGACGAGTTATGAAACTTCGCGAACGCAACGTCCACCACATCGCGGAGGCTGGGATTGGGGCTTGCATGGAAAACGGTTTTCAGCAGCGGTTACCGGAGTTCTTCTTGCTTTGGCTGGCTGGATTATCGGCAACTATCATGGCGAACTTCCGGCGATCCAAAAACATCTCGAGCTGTCCTCAGGAGCTGCGCAGCTGGGAAATGTCGCCTTCTTTCTCACCATGGCGCTGTCGATATTTGTGTTTTGGCCGCTGCCGCTTCTGCATGGACGGAAACCGTATATTATGGTGTCGTTGGCACTGATGATTCCACTCCAGCTTCCTCAGGGGTTGCCGTTACCGCCATACACAGCGCCGCCAGAAGATGTGGTCCGTTCGATGACGCCGTATGCTGTTTGCTTCATGTTTTTTCGGGCGCTGTCGGGGCTGGTTTTCGGGTTTGCGTTCGTCAATACGTTCAATACGGTGCTGGATCTGTTTGGAGCTGATACCGGGGCCTGTTGTCGAGGTGGGGTGGTCTTTGACAATTCAGCTTTTGCAAAGAGAGACACGTGGAGGCTTTCCGGAGGAGGGCGGCGGGGTATGAGACCCGGTATGTGGATATCGCTATACGTCTGGATCTTTACGACGTTTGCTGGATTTGGATACATTATTGGCAAGATCACGATCGACTCTACAACACCCGCTTGGGGATTTTGGATTATAGCGATGCTTTTAGGCGCGATATTACTCATTTCGGGATTAACGCCGGAAGTTCGCCCCTCGTGGAAACGCTACGATGGTCACCCGGGCCGCAGTCCTTCGACTCGGAACTCGGGTTCGGCGAGGAGGAGACAGTTGAAGGTGATTGAGAGGGGAGAGATACGCCTGGCTTTGCGTGGCGTTTCTCCTCGCTAGTGGTGGGAGGAAGTGCAAGCTGGAATTGAGTTGAATTGCAAGATGCTTGCGGAGCCTGGGTTCACGGTTGTGGCGCTCTACGCCAGCTTCGTGTTTGGGTTCATCGCATTGGTCATGAATGTGAGCGCCCTAATGAAGATCCATGGATGGTGCTGATGATGTAGGTTTTGGGATCTCTGGTTTCATCCTCGCATGGAAATGTTGCAGCGCTACTGGCAATCCCGTTTGGAGGCCTTTTGGCCGTGTTCGCAGTGCACCCACGCTTTTTTGCTACCAACTTTCGTAATCGCTCCATTCCGTCGGCTCTCCACAACCTCAACTACGGCCACAAGAATGCGGGGCGGCATCCATACCGTCTGGCGTTGCGGGTTGGAGCAACACTCCTACCAGTCTTTGCAATCGCTCTCACGGCTTCAATATCCGGCCCGACACCAGGCACAACCGTTCTCGCCGCCATTGTGACCTTTTTTGCAGTCATTGTGCTCACGGAATGCCATCTCCTGATCATGGACAACTACGACGTCTCTGACCTTCCGGACTCGCATCTCACCGCACGGTCTCAAGCCTCCGGCTTACCATCCCACGCTCCAGACCAGGGAATCCACACCTCCCACCCATGTCTAGCATCCGCACTCACAGTCCTCCATACCATGTGTATGCTCTTTGCAGCGTTGGCGTACAGCATCGCGAATCCGATGATTGACGGCATTGGAGCACAGAAGGGGTTGGCGGTCGTGACGGGAGTGCTGGCGTTGGCGACGGTCGCGCTGGTCGCGGTGTTGTGGAGGGGGAAAAGAACGGAGGAGGTAGAGGAGATGGAGAGGCGGGGGGTGAGTTTGCTGATGAGGGCGTGGGGGAGTAGATGGTGGGAAAGTGCGGGAAGGGGGTGGGAGGGTGCGTGAAGAGGTGGTGGGTGCTTGAGAGGTGATGATTAGAACTTCATGAATGTTAAGGGAACTTTGGATTGAGGTGAAGAGTCGGAGTTGGGAGGGGTATCCGGCTATGTATGAGAATTCGAATCAAATGTGTTGATGTTCTTGATGTTGATGTGTTGATGCGCTTCCGGAAGTTTCGGAGCGGACCACGAGGGCACCAGATCCACATGTGTACGACGCGTCGACCGTCGCGCCGCCGGCTGGACTTGTTCCGGAACCAATTTATTCGCGGGTTCGGCATGCCCGGCGGTCTCACGTGTTTCTCTACCCCACCATCGCGTCGACATATGCCAACCTGCTGGATCTGATACAGCACACACAGCGCTGAAGGAAAAGCTCCGGCGACGGGGACGGAGACGGAGAGGAGTTGCCGCGGTTGCGGGCGCATGTGATGGATGTGGCAGTGAGGATGTTGTTGTTGTTGATCATGATGTTGACACTGGAGAGGAGATGGGAGGAGAGGTTTGTTGGATGGGTAGAGCTCGCGACCGTGACGCCAGATCACCAGTGCAGCCAACGTTATCATCATCACCATCAACGGACTCGCGGACTCGACTATATATGCTCATAGCGAGTCAGGCCGTGTATACGATACGGGGAGTTTGGGGGAGATGAGATGATGAGGTGATGGCTCGGGAGGACCTGGGGATGGAAAGATCGAGAGTCGGCCACCGGAAGCCGGGGGCCGGGTTGCTGCCAGTTCCCCCGCGATCTTCGGAGTCGGGCCAGGGACGAGAGAGTGCGAGTCGAAACTCGTGAAGGTGGGTGAGTTGCGTTCGAAGCCAGGCTGGGGAACGGGGAACACATGGGACCCATCTCGGAGTTGCGCCCGGTATGTTCGTTGTCGTCGTTGTCCAGGTTTGGTCACTCACTCACTACCATGCGGCTCAACTCCAGTGCGAGGGAAGTCGTGATCATCACATGCTGCTCCATAACCTCCGCCCGCAACCTAAGCGACACACAACAACGACCGACCACTCCACCCCACCACCCAGCGCTCCACCACCAGACACGCCGAAGACGTCAGCCAGCCTGCCACACGGGGGTTTAAAGTGGAGCCGGCACCCCACAGTTCGCAGAGACGCTCGATTCCTCCACACTCACGCTCCCACGCTCCCACGCTCCCACGAAGAACGGTCTCACGACACACGCTCCTTGAACAAACACCGCGCTCACTCTATCTACGAGATACAATATAACGACAGCAGAAATGGGTCTCGCTAATCGTAAGTCTTCGGGATTACTGTCATTGTCAGCGGGGTTGGTGAGGAGGGTGGGGGTTATGGGATGATAAGGATGGGCAGGTGAGCTTTAGCTCGGTCGGGACTGCTGGATTCTGCTCAGTTCATCTCTCCTCCGCCTCGCTCCGTCTCTCTGCTCCCCCTCATCGCACCCGCCCCGCTATCCCCGCCCCCTCACTCTCAACACCAATCTCGTACAACACCGCTAACCCCTCCCCCACCAGCCGCCTTCCCCGCTTCCACCATCTTCGACGCCATCGCGTCCTCCCTCCAAGACTCCGCTGCCCGCGACCAGGCCATCAAACAAGCTTCCGGCATCTTCACCTTCACGCTCAAGAACTCCTCCGGCGAACAAGACTCCTGGTGGATCGACCTCAAGTCGTCCGGCACCGTCGGCAAAGGCGAGAAGCCCGAGGGCGTTGATAAGGCCGATGTTACCTTGATCCTCTCCGATGACGAGTTTGGGAAGTTGGTCGAGGGGAAGGCGAATGCGCAGAAGCTGTTTATGACGGGGAAGTTGAAGGTCAAGGGGAATGTTATGAAGGCGACGAAGGCGGAGGTGGTGTTGAAGAGCGCCGCGCCGAAGAAGGCGAAGTTGTAAGTGCGGGATTAAGAGTGGGGAATAGATGTCGAGTCAATATACCAGGGTTTTTTTTTTTCGTTGATCATTGTTGGTGTCGGTGAGAGACGCGCGGTGAAAAGTGAAAACAACTGAGATGCCGGTGAAATGTGTGCGCCGGAGTGAGAGTGAGTGAGTGGGAGTGAGAGAGTGAGTGAGAGACCACACGCGTCGCTTTGATTTGCAGCGTCAATTCTTCCCGTGTCATCAGCGTCATGATCATCACCAGCATGCCACTGCTATCCCTACTCGCACCAGATGTGACTCGGACCATGGCGGCTGTAGTGCTACTATATCACTGTACTCCACACTGAACGCCCGGGCTCCCAGCGCGGGGAAGCGGGGACAATGTTGGATACACCCGTCAAGGGACTCGAGCAGTACTGGAGAGATGAGATGGTGGGTGGGGGTGTGTGGTGGGGAGGTGTGGCCCGGCGGAGATGCCAGTGGAAGGTCGCCGCTCTCAGCTGAGTGGGAAATTGAGGTTTAGGATATGTGACCGTCACGGTGATGATAATGAGCGTCCAAGGTAGTCAGTCGTTGCGATTGGAGTCGAGACTGAATGTACTGTACTCTACATAGATAACGTACTGGTTGCGGTACGGTCGTCGATGGAAGTGTGGGAAAATCGACAGGCGATGATACAGTACGAGTGAGACTGAGCATGATGCATCAACTGTGGCGATGAATCGCTGACAAAATCATAGCACAATCCGGGTCCGCTAAACTACTTCCAACAACTTGAAGGAGTCGCTTCGAAATTCCATCCGCATGCGGTCATGGAAGAGTTGAGTCTGCACCTCTGTGGTTGATGTGGAGCGTTGCTGATCGACTATGAGGATGCCGAAATGATACACGTTGGAGAGAGTAGCGGGTGCGCATGGGCCGACGAAATCAACATTGCTTTTCGGTTTGTCGGTGCCTGACTTGGGTCCGGAGGTTGGTGAAGACGCCAGCTGAGGAGTGTAGTGAGACGGTAGCTGATACGGTTCGGTAGGTGACCGCTGAACGACGTGGAGGCGGCGTTGGAGACGCGATTGTTGACAACGCTGGTGAATATACACCCACGGAAGAGTCACTCGCTAAGCAGCTCGTCATGCGTAAAGCTGTTAACTGGAAATATCGTCTTCGGCCAGAACACAGCATTTCTTGCGGGAAAAGATGAGAGTGGTAGTTGGCTGTGGGTCTCGGTGCCAGATACCATGGAGTATAGTCGGCCGGCGAGACGGCCACGAACTCGATGGACCCGCTGGAACTGCTTAATGTGAAGATAAACTTTTCTGCCAGCTGTTTTAGTATACACGGTATGGCCCCCGAGTATCTAGAAGACTGAAATCGTGATCTCTCGCTAGGCATTCCGCACTGCTGCCGCTGATGACGAGGGCTTTGTTGATTGTTGACGTCTTTTATAGACCCCTACACACTCTGTTGCGCTGCCTGTTCACGTTTTCAATCTCCCGAACCCCAGCGTCACCTCCGCTGTTCACCATTCACCTCGATTCGCTCCATACCGACCTGTTTCCCCAGGCAACCACTACAGTACCATCATCCAGCAGCGAGCCCCCAGATGTTTCTCATCCGGCGCCATTCTCTGTCTCCGAAGACCGCTCGTCCCAGGCTCGCCAGGTCCGGGGCCCCGCCGCCGCCGACTCGACTCTCGACTCTCAGCTTGGTGACACACACAATGGACTCTGAGTGCTGGGTGACCGAAAGTGTTGTTCCTGCGAAGGAGACATGAGGCGTGCAGTGGGTGGAAAAAATAGATACTATACTGGTGTAAAATATGTAATAAAATTGATGAGATATACGACTGCGAGCTGTGTGGAAACAATGCACAAAGCTTCTCCACTACCGCGAGCATGATGGAGAACGATGCGGTTCGTGGATCGGGACTGAGCAGGACTCGACGCGGGGATCAGAGCCGTGGCGGAGGGTGTCGCCAGGATGCTCCTGCTCGTATGAGACGCCAGGGTGCATGGTATTATGGCTTTGCGGGCTTGTTGAGTCAAGGTCCATCTTCGTTGTCGCGTTTGCGGATAACTTGGTGATCGAGATGAAATCATCCACAACTCCGACTCCCACTCGGACGAGTGATGCTACATGCACTCCTGGCGAGTTGGGGGGGGGCAGCTCTGTGGCCAGACGACCGAGAATGGCCGACACGAGCGCTGTCGTTATGAGATTGGAACACGCTGTCTGAGAGTGGTGACGCCACTAGACATGTCGATGCTGAAGCTTCAGAGGACCTGTACCCCGCAACGTAAGTTGCCCTCCGGTTGAGTCCAAGGCTGGCGGTGGGGGAATCGGAAAGACGCAAATAAAAGATAGGGGAGATAGAGAGATGGAGAGGGGGGAGTGAAGGCAGGGAGGCTGGGAGAGACAATGGAAGGGGAAGAAGGATAGGGTGAATGGGGGAACGGCGGGGTTGTTGGATTATTCGGTTGGTGGGTTGATGGAGCTCGGGATTCGAGTTGAGTAAGCGGAGTGGGAGTGAGAGTCGAACTTAGACTTGGGCTTGGTCTGGGGCTCGGGCCGGTGGGAGCAGCGATATGTGCAGTGTAGAGGAGATATCTACTAATACTAGTACTACGCTGTGGGTTGAAGGCACTGATACCGCAGTCACGGGAGCTCATCAGAATCGGTCCCGGAGTTGCCTGTGCACGGGAGTTATGGCTATCACTTATCATCGCCATTACGCGTGCGGGAAACGACACAGGCACTGGAAAAGGAAGATCTTGTGCTGACTCGACTTCAGCGTCGACAGCCCGTCTGCTCCTGACCGAAAGAGGGTGGGGATTCGAAGTCTCGGGTCATGGACGGTCATCAAAGGTACCATCCGCAGCCTTGCTCGTTCGTTCGTCAATGGTGACTGCCGAATCCGAATTCGGGCTATATCGTTGGACTCAAACACTCCGCCCCACAATATACATGTACTACTATGCTTGCTACTCATGCTGCGGTGATCCGGGAGATCCACGCAGAATCGTCAATCCGTCAATCCGCGTCGTCAAACTGTCGGGCCAGCAAACGATCAAACCGTCGGGTCGTCAACCCAGCCCGATCCCCCCATCTCCACCGGCACAGTCTTCAGGCACGGCATCTCCACATCTCCACGAGCTCCGCCAGCCCGGTACATTAGTAGTAACCAGGCACGAGATCTCCCTCATCTGGACCCTGACACGTCCATGAAACCTCTGCACAAACCCACTCCCGGCACGCAGTCGCAAACCCCGCCAGCGCCCGCCTCCGAGCCCGAACCTCACGGTAGCGAACGGCTCGGGGGCCTTCAAATCTCACATCTGGCGAATTCCGACGGCGGCGCAGGCGGTGATTGGATAGGGCAGCATATCTTTTCCGTAACCATCAATCAAGATGAGAAGAGGCTCCTTCCGCATTCAAACACCCCAGACATCCCAAGAAGCGCGAGGTGTGCGAGGTGTGGACGATGAAAGGGCTCCGGGTTGTCCGACGCGCAGACTGCAAGACTGCAAGACTGCAAGACTGCAAGACTATATGATTCTCATGCCGCGAGAGCGAAGTGACTGACAATCCGACGGCGGGAGGTTTTTTTTTCGTGATGATGAACTACCCCGCGACACACACACGGCAGACACCGTGACACAAGCAGTTGCACACAAGCCAACGGCGACCGTTGCCCACGTTACACGCGTTGCGATGAGACATGGCGACCCAGCGGAATTGAAACGCCACAACGGCTTCCTACGGTGGTGCACGGGTGGGTGATTCGAGATGCGATCTGCGGAAACCGCAACCAACCTCGTGACAGCCTTCAGCGCGGCACTCCCGTTGGAAGTCTTCGATGGTTGTTCCACGGCCTGCAGGAGATCCACATGGTGCACTGGGAGCCATTGCTTAGCGTTGCTTGGGAGCTTGGGGAACAGGGGTGCATCGTGAGGTTAATCTCGACGTCGAGATGGGTGACGGTGGAGTTGGTGGGATGGTATGATGTGAGATGGTATGATGTGAGATGGTATGATGTGAGATGGTATCGTATATGGAGTATGATGAAAGGGACAATTATTCTGGTGGCGCTCGATATCAATACTGTGCGAGTTCTTTCCCACACAGGCGCGTTGCTTAAGCTTATCCTCACCGTTTTCGCTGCTCACCGTTTTCGCTGCTCACACCGTCATCGTCGAAACCCTATCGCCACCCAACAACCACACTTGACGATCGCATCTGGCAGGTGTCATCCCCGGACTCTCCGCTGCGTCTATCAAGATAGGGCGTTCACGCTGCTTGTGACCATCTGGGGCATATCTCCCACTCGGGCGGATCCGTCGTGCGCTCCAGTTCCACAGTGCAGCATCCAGCGCCCAGCATCCAGCGTGGAAACCATGGTGGATCTGCTGGAATCCACATAGTTGAGGAAGGTATAAACCTTAACCCCATCCCAGTTTTTTTTTTTGCACCTCCTCCCCCCCCGCCCCCGGCTGTCGTCTCGTGTCGTGTCCGGTCACAAAAAAGGTTTCCACAACTGGAGTGAGAAATTGCTCGCCTTCTCCATCCATCCTCCGACGACTCCTCACCACCACCGGGTTACGCACCTCCAACGAGACTCGACGCAATGGCATCGGTTCCGACCGACCACATCGCCGCCGGTTCACGGCCAGCCAGCATCCGTGACGAAAAGCATCCCCGGAGCATCCACGACGGCGAGAAGCCTTCGTACGCCGAAGCTGTTGAGAAGAACGGAGGTATCGAGGCGCAACGGTCGACATCGTCCAGTTCCGAGCGGCCTGCGCAACAGGAGTCTGGGAAGTTCAAGGAGCTGTATCACCGTTATGGCGGAAAGCACATTGTCCGCGCGTTCATTGGGGCGTTGTTCACTGGGTGAGCTATCTCCATATGCGATGGGAATTCATACTGACGGTCTAGATGGTGGATTGCGTCTCTTGCCCTCCACCGCAACGACAAGAACTGGGTCGTCCCCTTCCTCCTCTGGCTCGCCATCATGCTCCGGCTCGCGACCTTCTACTTCAAAGCGTCCATCGTCCTGCTCCCGGCTCAGCTCATCTGGAACCGCGGCGTGATCCCCGCCCGCAACACCATCCCTTCGAAATTCCGCACTCCTCTTGCTGCGTTTGGGACCGTGGCGGTTTTTCTCGTCGGTTCCTTCGCGTCTGCAGAAACCGCGGAAAACAAGCGCGACTCTCGCGCCATCTCTCTCTTCGGCTTAGTCGTATTCGTCTTTGTTCTTTGGGCGACGTCTCGGAACCGCAAGGCGATCCAATGGCACACCGTGTTGACCGGAATGCTGATGCAATTCATCATTGCGCTCTTCGTCCTCCGCACCGGCGTCGGCTACGACATCTTCGAGTTCATCTCCATGTTAGCACGCGAGCTCCTCGGCTTCGCGAAGAAGGGAGTCTCCTTTTTAGCGGGCGACAAAATTGCGGCCATGACCATCTTCTTCATCTCCGTTCTTCCCGCCATCATCTTCTTCGTCGCACTTGTGCAGCTGCTCTGTAAGCAAGCTCCCCCCCGTCGAACCACGATACTGATGGATGCTTTTGACAGACTACTACCATATCCTGCACTGGTTCGTCCAAAAATTCGCCACCTTCTTCTTCTGGTCGATGCGGGTTTCCGGCGCAGAAGCCGTCGTCGCCGCCGCCTCTCCCTTCATCGGCCAAGGCGAATCCGCCATGCTCATCAAACCCTTCATCCCGTACCTGACGCAAGCCGAGATCCACCAAGTCATGTGTTCCGGCTTCGCGACGATCGCGGGCTCCGTTCTCGTCGCCTATCTCGGGATGGGGATCAACCCACAAGCGCTCATCTCCTCCTGCGTAATGTCTATCCCCGCCTCTCTCGCCGTGTCGAAACTTCGCTACCCCGAAACCGAAGAATCCCTCACCGCGGGGAAGGTGACCGTCCCGAAAGATGAGGACGAGGAAGCCGCCGCCAACGGTCTCCACGCCTTCGCCAACGGAACCTGGCTCGGTCTCAAAATCGCGGGCATGATCATGGCGACACAAATGTGCATCATCGCCTTCATCGCGCTCATCGACGCACTCCTCACCTGGTGGGGCCACTACCTCAACACGGGCGACGACCTCACACTCTCCTTCATGCTCGGGTACCTCCTCTACCCTGTCGCATTCCTCCTCGGTGTCTCCCGCGAAGGCGGGGATCTCAGAAAGGTCGCGCAGCTCATCGGGATTAAGCTCATTGCGAATGAGTTCGTGGCGTATGATATGCTGGCGAAGGATAAACAGTATGCGGACCTGTCGCAGCGGAGTCATTTGATCGCGACGTATGCGTTGTGCGGGTTCGCAAATATCGGGAGCTTGGGGACGCAGATTGGTGTTCTGAGCCAGATTGCGCCGGAGAGGGGGGGGGATGTGAGTAGGCTCGCGATATCCGCGTTGATCTCTGGGGCGATATCGACTCTGACGAGTGCGAGTGTTGCGGGCATGGTCGTGACGGATCAGATTAGTAAGTTGCATTAAGAGGGGGGGTACCGTTACGAAGGAAGGAAAGAAAAGAAGGAAGGAAGGAAGGGAGGGAGAGATGGGATCAGGGGGGAAACGTCCGCTGGCGCTGGTGCTGGCGTGGATGGATGGGGGTTGTGGGTGAATGTATGTACGCATATATGCATGTGTATATCTATTGTCTAATTATCTAGTGTACGAGAGTATGTTGTAGCCGTGGTTTTGTTGGTGGTTCGATTGGTGCTGGTGCTGGTGCTGGTGCTGGTGTTGGTGTTGGTGTCGTCGTGCCTGCTGCCACTCTTGCGGCTTCCGTGTGAACCCGAGCCCCACAGAAGGAGAAATCTGTATGAAGCTCCATGTCTCCCAGCAAGGCTATGTGACGGAACAGGAAGATGAGGCTAGAGCTGCGAAGAGACTAGGAGCACAACGGCAGGCTGGGGAAGATGGGAGACAGTGGGCAGTTCTGGTGTGGCTACACAAGCACATGGCTTTGGCAGACAAGGACGGAAACTCGGGTCTCAGGGAACAGAAGGCAAAAAGAGTAATGCTCACAAGACAAGAGGTATTCCAAGGTAGTAACAAGAGGTTAGGATAAAGAAGAGAGAGAATGGAAAACCCAACAAAGGAAAGGTACAGGCCCATATATAGACGTCCCCCCCACCCATGACTCATCCTGCGCAGCCGCCGTTGTCCTATCCCTTGACTCATACTTTGCATAACCCAAACACGATTGTAACGGGCAAGGGCTGAGGGTTCAGGGAGAAGGCCAGGGACACAGCGGTCGGGCAGGCGGGAGGACGAGAGGGTGACGAAGTACTGGTATTCAGGAGGCCGGCAGCTTCTACAAGCTTCGGCGGACAAGGGACAAGGCGAGAGGAGGACAACAGGTTCAGAAGGGCAGGGCCCACAAGACAAGATCGTATTCCGACAGCATAGGGTTAGGGTTAGGGTTAGGGTTATAGAGAGAAAGATCGCGATGGAGGAGGAGGAGGAGTGCGTAGTCGAGGGTATACCAAAGATGGGGGTGCCGGTCTTTGGTTTCGTCAACGGTTGACTCCTCAGTACAGGTCGACTACAGTGCTTTTATTAACGAGAGTCGTTGTGACGTGGTGTCGTGACAAGTGAAAATTCTGCTGAAGAGGGCTTGCCCTAACATGCGGGGTAAGCGGGTATCTTCGGTGCAGAGTTTTCCGACGTCCGTATCTAAGCGAGCTCTCGGCATAACTATTACGCCGTCGGGGTAACAT
>ML220149.1:246167-272104 GCA_004786065.1 Ascodesmis nigricans | reverse complement strand
AGTGTACAGCTCAAAAGGCGGCCACCGCAAAGGCAGCAAGGCCGGCAAGAGAATGGTTGAAAATGGATGAAACAGAGTTTTTTCGAGTAGATGCAGTACGGCACTGCGGAAAGGGGACGCTTTGTATGTTAGTTCTCGCGCCATATCCCAAAGGGACGCATGCGCTTAAATGATTACAATCAATCAATCAATCAATCCATCATAAGGGCCCCAAAGGGACGCATGCGCTTAAATGATTACAGTCAATCAATCAATCCATCATAAGGGCAGACCGCGCAGTCACAGCAGTCTACCTAAAATCGTTAGGAAAAAGAGACAGCGACGAATGCTGGTGGTGCGACGGACCCCGTCAGACCCGCGACCACCTGTTCAAGGAGTGTAGAACATGGAGAAGGGAGCAAGAGGGGCTCTGTAACACGCTGATGAAAGAAGGGTTTATGAAGACGCACGCGTTGTCGACAATCTTCGCGGAACCCAGGGCCACTCAGGCGATCCTAAAATTCATCGAAGAAACGCTGGTGGGAAGACCAAAATCAGAGGACGAGGACAGAGCCGAAGAAGAGCGGGTATATGAGGAATGGGGGTGGGAGCAAGAGTATGGAGTGGAGGAGGATATGAGTACATATTAAAGCAAGAGAAGAAAAGACGGTGGGTATAGGAGAGTCTAAGTACACCGCAGTTTACCGCAGTGTACAGCTCAAAAAACGGCCACTGCAAAGGCAGCAAGGCTGGCGAGAAAATGGTTGAAAATGGATGAAACAGAGTTTTTGAGTAGATGCAGTTTAACACTGCGGAAAGGGGACGTTTTGTATGTTAGTTCTCGCGCCATATCCCAAAGGGACGCATGCGCTAAAATAATTACAATCAATCAATCAATCAATCCATCATAAGGCATAACCGTGGGAAGACTTCTACGGAGCAGGATCGAGGCTGCAACCACATTAGAAGCCGGGGTCGAAATAGTTCCCGACAGAACCAGAGAGCCGACCATTCCAAAAGACAGGATACACATTGCCGATACCGAGAGAGCCTCAGCCATAGCATCACAACATGCAATCCCTCTCAGAGGAACCACAATAGTCTGGACAGATGGGTCACGTAACTCTGAAGGAAACATTGGGGCGGCCACAGCGCAACTGGACTCGGAAGAACAGTGGCAAACAAGATTATGGAACTTAGGATCCACAAAAGAGGTTATCGACGCAGAACTATTCGCTATATCCGAAGCCCTACGTTATGCTCTACAAAACACTCTCAAAAACAGAGGAGACTCGGTCAATATGCTCAAAGTCTTCACAGACTCCCAAAGCGCCTTGAGAAGGATCCAATCAACGGAACCAGGACCGGGGTCCAACGTCGTGGAAGACATCAGAGAACACCATCGAAAGCTGAAAGAGGAGGGTATAGAGACCCACTTCCACTGGGTCTCAGGGCACCACGGTATCGAAGGAAACGAGGTTGCAGACGAAGCTGCAAAAGAAGCCGCCAGACAGAGCCAACACAAGAACGCGCGGCGCTTCGGGGCGACTTCAATTACCTACGTTGCTCGGAGACTGAGAGAGAGAACGGAGAACGAAGAGAGAGAGTGGGCAGCCAAAACATGCGGGAAATACTACCCGCAGCGATTCAAACTCTCCAGAACTCGGACACCTGACCGAACAGCAATGAAGACCTGTAAAAGCCTCGCTAGCAGATACTTCAGATTCGCTACAGACAAAGGCTTAACCGCGGAATACTTAAAAAGAATAGGGAGAGCCATAAGCGACGAATGCTGGTGGTGCGGAGATCCTCGACAGAACCGAGAACACCTCTTTAACGACTGCAGACACTGGAGAAGGCAACAGGAGAAGCTGTGGAAAGACCTAAAGCAGGTCGGCCTCACAAAAAGGCATGCACTCTCTACTATCTTCGCGGAACGGAAGGCCACAGAGGCTATTCTGAATTACCTGGATGCCACGAACGTAGGGAAAGTGCAGAATGACTTGGGAATAAGAGAGAGAGAAGAGAATCGGGCGGAAGAGTGGGGGGGGAGCAGCAGGAAGAGGGAGAAGCTGGAGCAGAGGAAGAATGAGGGCGAAGTGGGAGACGCCGAGAGGAGGGAATGGAGAATGGAGAGGAGGGAATACAAATACCACAATGAAAAGATGAGAGAACGTGTTTAGCAGCCTGCTACAACTCAAAAGGTGGCCATCGCCAGTGCGAAGGGTCGGCGAGAAAGAGGGTTGTAGAGTAGGTGACGCGCCATATCCCAATGGGACGCATGCGCTTAAATGATATCAATCACTCCCATCATCCCTCATCACCTCTCCATCACCCAACGCCCTACGGTAACTATACAATAACACAAATAGGTGGCAGCTTGACTCAATCGTATTCCATTTCCATGTCTCAACTAGCCACAACCCCCACAACCCCTCAGCCCCCAATCGTTCCCCTCAATCAGCCAGAAACCAAAACCCAAAACCCAAATTCAAAACTCCCAAATCACGGCCCCATTCCATCCCATCGCATCCCATCACATAACATCCCCCTCCCCCTCCTTCATCCCCTCCCCCTTCACCCCCTTCTTCAACCCCTCTCCCTCCTTCATCCCCGCCTTCATCTCCTTCCCCTCCTTTTTCATCTCCCCCTCCATCTTCTTCGCCTCACCCTCCTCCCGACTAAAATCGTACCAAGCGGCCTCGGGCGGGCCGTTGTCGTCCTTCTTGAGATGGGTATACCCGCTCATGGATGAGGGCTTGTCGACGCCGGAGCCGCGTGCGGCTTCGCGGCCGGAGGTGGTGTCGTGCCGCGCTTCGGAGTCGGCGGTTTGAGAAGCCGGGCGGTGGGTTGAGGAGGACATTTTTGTGGGTTGGTGAGGTTTGTGGGAGAGGTTGTTTGTTATGGGTGGTGAGGATGTGGAGGTGGTGGTTGGTGAGGGCGGGTGAGGATATGAGGGAAGGAGAGGAACTCTAGAGAAGAGGAGGATGCGGTGGTTAATAAAGTGAATTGCGAGGAGGTTGCAAGAGCTCCGCAAGAATGCGCGGAGAGGGATGACGCAGTGTTGATGGGAGATCACGATGCGGAATGGGTAACACAGGTGGGTAGCGGTGTATCGATTGGGGGAGGAGACGAGGAGTGAGGTCATGGAATTACTACGGGTGGCGGATTCGCGATGTTGGGCTGTTGTGGAACCACCCCGAAATGGCGATGCTGATAGTGATGCTGATGTTGATGAATGCGATGGTGACGGAAGTGATCTATTGTGAGTTAGTGGGGACAGGTTATTGGATGGATGAGTAGCTTTGTGGAGAAATGAGACTGGGAAGTGAACCAAATGGAGCTTTTTGGATTGATTTCAAATCAATGATACTGCTTTATTAGGCATCTTGCGATGACAGAATACCTAACATAATGACCAACTGTATCTGTTTCCCACCGTCTCAACAGATCCTTCTGTTCCCGCAAGAACTCTATCAACCAGAGGGATGATATAACGTCTACTCTTTCGTCCCGCTCTTCCCATACTTCCCCACCAAGCGCTTCATAATCGCCACTGCGCCGGCTCGATAAGAGCTCCCAAACAGCGCATGATGGTTTAAATGATGGCTGTGTATCCTCATCAGCTCCTTACAACATCTTCACAAAAAGGTTGGGCGGGAGGGGCATACTACAACTCATACAGCTCAACCCGATCCTCATACTCCTCCACGGGCTCCGCTTTCGGGACAATACTATGATACTCCTTCCAAAACGCGTCTCCAAACCCGCCAAACATCTTCATGATCCCAAACTCGTACTCGTTGTGTGCATAACAACTCTTGTTCCCCAAGTCTTTATATCAGCCCCATCATCTCCATTATCCCCTTCATTCTCCCCCAGTCTGCCTCAGTCTCCTGGCCCAACATATCGTACTCACCGACGGATCAAACACAACCTCCTCACCCCCCGCCACCCCCCCATTCCCACTCCACAGATCCCCATGGACCACCACTGGCCTCACCTTTAACCTCCCCAGTAACCGCGGCACCACCTCCCCCCTCACCCTCTCCATCAACCCCCGTAGCTCCCCATCGCCGCCATTCGCCTCCTCACACCTCCTCGCCACCTCCGTAATCCTATTCTCCGCGTAAAACTCCGCCCACGAGCTTTTGGGAGTATTGTTTTGTGGAGTGCTGCCGCAGCACGTGGTGACCGGAAACCCGAAGTAGTCGGCGGGCGCGGGGGTCGAGTGGAGCTGGGCGAGCTTGGTGGCGAGGGACGGGGTAGAGGGGGAGCGAGGGGTGCGGGATAGGGAGAGGAAGGTGGTGATGAGGTAGTAGGTGGAAGGGGAGGAGGAGAGGGGGCCGTGGGAGAAAGCCTGGGGGCAGAGGGTGGGGACGCAGGAGTGAAGGGCGTTGAGGGAGGTGTATTCGCCTGGATATCAGTAACATATCAGTATAACCATCTTGCTGAGAAATGCTATCGAGACATAGTGAGAGTGATATTGATATTGGTGGTGGTCGAGTGATATTTATTGGGGATGGGGATAACGTTAACGAACCCTCAAACATAACCCTCGCCTCCTCCCCCTTCCCAGTCTTCACGAAATACCGCTTTTCGGATCCGTCGGGAAGTTGCGTTGTCAGCTGGTAGGTGCTGCTGAAACCGCTACCGCCGTGCGAGGTGAGTGTGGCTTTTGTGGGGTCGATGTCGAGGGCGGATATGATTGCTGGGTCGAGTTTCATTGTTGAGGATAGGTAGCGGCGGTGAAGAGGGAGAGGAGAGGAGTAAGAGGTTTGTGGGTATGGCTGTGGTGGTGAAGGAATTGGATGTTGGTGGTGGGGGAGCTGCCGATGCGCATGATGTCAGATGTGGGAGATGGAGGTGGTGATCACCAAGTTTGACGTGAGCTCGGGAGCGCGAGCGAGAGAGCCATGCTGAGAGGTGTGGGAATGGGGAATTGTGTAGATTGAGAGCTGGAGATGAAGCTGAGATTGACAAGAATGGAACCGAGTACCCTTCATTCCAGCGGTTTACAAAAAAAAAAAAAGCCGTTCCCCTATCACAATGAGCATCTCATCTCATCCATGACGTATCCGCACGTCTGAGCTCCTCTCCCTCTTCCTCCCCCTCCCTCCCTCTCCCTCACCACCACTTCCCCCCAACAACCTCATCTCAACCTCACCTCCCTAACCGCCCACGATGCTCATCAACGAATTCCACCGCGACATCCCCACCTCCAGTGGCACCATGCGCCTCTTCATCACGCACCCCGTCATCCCCAATCACCCGCACGCGCAATTCCCGGGCGTCCTAATCTTTTCCGAAATCTACCAAGTCACCGGTCCGGTGTCGCGGCTTGCACGCCAGATCGCGGGGCATGGGTATATCTGTGTTGCGCCGAGCAGCTTTCATGAGTTTGTGGGGCCTGAGCCGCTGGAGTATGATGAGAAGGGGACGGAGATGGGGAATTTGTACAAGATCCGGAAAGTGAGTGCTCGGGGGGGGAGGGAGAGGGAGAGGGAGAAGAAAAGGGATGGGAGCTGATATGAGGATAGAGGGTGATGGCGTATGATGAGGATGCGAGGCTGTGTGTGGACGCGTTGTTGGAGATGAGGACTTGTAATGGTGAGTATGGAGCTCTGGGAGATGGTGAGGAGATGCTGAGATGGGAGTAGGAAAGATTGGCGCGACGGGAATGTGTCTGGGTGGGCATCTGGCGTTTCGGGCGGCGTTTCATGAGAGAGTGACGGCGGCGGTGTGCTATTTCGCTACCGGTATGTGGCATCTTCATCTTCATCTTCATGTCTTCGCGGCTTTGGAAAGAGTGGATTATTGAGGGACATAGATATTCATTCGCACACGCTCGGAGTCGGGAAGAATGACGACTCTCTCGACCGTGTCAAAAGAGGCGATATCAAGGGCGAGCTGGCCATGGTTTGTCTCCCCCCGCCGCCCTCCAGTATCATCATCATTAATCCCCCACTCTCCAGATCTTCGGAAAACTCGACACCCACGTCCCCCCCGACGGCCGCGACCTGATCCGCAAGACCCTTCACGACGCCGGGACACGGTTCGGCTGGTACGAATTTCCGTGGGCACAGCACGCGTTTATTCGTGATGAGAACTCGAAGGGGAGGTATGATCCTGCGGTGGCGAAAGTGTGTTTTGAGATCTTGTTGGAGCTGTTTAACAGGACGCTGAAGACGGAGTTGGGGCCGTTTGAGGAGAATTTGAAGGTGGAGGATGTGTGTTAGGTAGTGTTCATGGGAGCTTAGGAGAAGGAGAGGCTGGATGGGTGATGATCATCGTGTGTGTGATACTAAGCGATGCTTGGGAGTTATGAGCCCAATGATGGTCATCTGGGTTCTCGGATGTCATCTGTTGTATTTGGCAAACTCATGAGAGGTTGACCCAACAGCGCTGCGAAATGATGAATGCCGCGCACTGGGTTAACAGAAATACCCCACAACCCCGCCTTCGCAACCGTCACGTTAGAGGTGGGACCACACATGACTGTGAGATGGAGTGGGACGATACGTCAATCTGTAGCGGGAAGTGGGGAAGTGAAACCTGGGGGTGGGCTACACGTGTTGGATCTAGTGTAAGTTGTTGAGTGGTTGCTCATCCGGACGCTGGTCAAAGTTCACAGCAGTTTGATCCTCGCTGATTATCCTATCAATCCCCATATTTAAACGAATACGAGAGATGAGAGGCAACGGCGGTTTCGTACAGGCGCACTTTGGGAGAGTTGCAGATGCCGAGTGGGCGCCGAGTGTCCGGCGAGTGACGGGATGGGCATGGTGGTTGGCGATCATCACAGTGCTGCTGGTGGACGATGCTCTCTCTCGCCCAGGCATGCTTGTGCGGGCACTCGCTGCTCCCACCCCCCCTTCACAGTGCAACAGTCAAATCTCTTCGCGGCCTCCTGCTGATCCGTCCGCTGCCTCTTCTTCTCTGCTGCTGCTCTCTCTCTGCTCCCGGATCGTCTGGCCGTCTTTCCGTCTTATTATCTCACCATCATCATCATCATCATCATCATCATCATCATCATCTCCTCCTTCTCATTCTCATACCCGTCCATCCCCGTCCATCCTCCTCAATTTATCTATCAATTACTACCGTCATCACTACCGCTCGCTCGCTCGCTCACTACCGGTCACCGCAACCGCCCGTCAACCACCTCCCGCTGCCCCTCTCCGTCGATCCCTTCTCTCTCCTGCCTGCTCGAGGAGGCGGACCACGTGCGGAAAGCTGTACCAAAGCCTAATCCAGCTCGGTGACGTTGTTGTGCCGTACCTTTTGAGACGGCGCGCTCGCTCGCAGTGTCCCGTGCTTCCCAAGAGCTCTCACAACTCAAGGCAGACGCAACCCAAGCTCGCGCTCTTCCGGTCTCCAAGCTGACCGCAGGGATCGACAACCGTGCACCTCCACCTCACCACCAAACCACATCACACTCCGTGTCTGGTCTCTCCGTTGCCTGCGATCCCGAGACCCAGAGGAGCTCACACCCTCCCTCCCTCCCCGTCACCCGACGACCTGCATCCGCCCTGGACCCTTTATCCCCAAAGCACCCCGGCGGTGGAGTACCCGCCCACATATCACCAACATTCCTCCCCAACCTTCGTCCGACATCCCCCTCCGCTCCCTGTCCGACCAAGATAGAGAGGACGGCCAGTCATTACTGCCACAAGAGACCCACGGCAGCTTTCACCCACCCCAGGCGTCGTCCCGTCGCTCGAGGACGTCTGTTGATTCTGCGGCCTCCGACCTCTCGCTTTGGAGTGTACCGAGCGCCGGGGAGCTAGACGAGAAGGAGAAGCCTTCCAGAACAAGTCGTTTCCAAGAACAACTCGACGGCGAGTCCTCGAGCGCCCCAGAAAGACGAGTTCGTTACAGTCAGGATTCTGTACACGGTGGCAACCCTCAGCACGAGTCGCGGTTTAAGTTTAATATTCCAAGACCAATAAAACCTCCAGCTTCGAGAGCGGAACAGTTCATTGCTAGAATCATGACGGGCGGAAGAGGCAGTGACTCCATTCATGGACTCACCGGGAAGCCGTTGTTGTATGTTGACAAAACCAGTGGTCGAAGCATCCAACTAAACATGGTACAGGTACTTTACGAGTGTGTTTGTCAGTTTAGGAGTTTTCCTGTTTGGCTATGACCAAGGTGTCATGTCGGGAATCATCACGTACGCCCCCGTTGAATTCCGAAGGGCGATAATCACTGACAGTTGACAGAGGGCCTTATTTCAAAGAATACTTTAATCACCCAACACGAGCTGAAATTGGGACTATGGTCGCTATTTTGGAGGTTGGAGCGTTTATATCGTCACTGGCAGTTGGTAGAATTGGAGATATTTTGGGACGCAGGAAGACCATCTTCTATGGATCATGTGTCTTTATCGTCGGTGGTGCCCTTCAAACATTCGCCACGGGAATGGGATGGCTCATTTTGGGCCGTGTGATTGCCGGTCTCGGAGTCGGTACACTGTCCACCATTGTCCCAGTATACCAGTCGGAAATCTCCCCTTCTCATAACCGTGGACTTCTTGCTTGCGTGGAGTTTACGGGGAATATCATCGGCTATGCGTCCAGCGTTTGGGTCGACTACTTTTGCAGCTACATTGAGAATGACTACTCGTGGAGAGTGCCACTGTTTATGCAGTGTGCAATGGGATTGCTGCTCGCAATGGGATCTTTGATAATTTCAGAGTCGCCGAGGTATGGAACGCTCCGACTCTATGGAAAACACTCTAACAACAATAGATGGCTGCTTGACAACGATCACGATGAAGAGGGTCTTATCGTGCTTGCCAATCTCCATGGCGGTGGAGACGTGAACCACGAGCGACCTCGCGCAGAGTTCCGTGAGATCAAAGAGAACGTGTTGCTGATGCGTGCTGAAGGCGAGCGCACCTACTCAGAAATGTGGTCTCGCTACCGCAAGCGTCTCTTGATTGCCATGTCTGCGCAAGGTTTTGCTCAGCTTAACGGTATCAATGTCATTTCCTACTATGTAAGTCCCATGGCACATTCAAGCACTCGTCCAGATACTGACGTATCCAGGCTCCAATGGTTTTTGAACAAGCTGGCTGGGTTGGTCGCGATGCCATTCTCATGACCGGTATCAACGGCTTAATCTACGTCGCCAGCACGCTCCCCCCATGGTGGCTCGTTGACCGTTGGGGTCGGCGCCCTATCCTGCTTTCCGGCGCCGTCGTCATGGCCGGTTCCCTTGCCGCCATCTCCTACTGGATGTATGTCAACGTCGTGCAAACACCCTCCATGGTCGTTCTCTTCGTCATCATCTACAACGCCTTCTTTGGCTACTCCTGGGGCCCTATCCCATGGTCTGTCCCCAACACCTTCCCCCCAAACCCCAGCTAACACCCCCCAGGCTCTACCCCCCGGAAATCATGCCCCTCTCCATCCGCGCAAAGGGCGCCTCCCTCTCCACCGCCACCAACTGGGCCTTCAACTGGCTCGTCGGCGAGATGACCCCCGTGCTACAAGACTGGATCTCCTGGCGTCTCTACCTCATCCACGCCTTCTCGTGCATCTGCTCCTTCATCGCCGTTTACCTCTTCTACCCTGAAACAAAGGGTGTCATGCTGGAAGACATGGATCAGGTGTTTGGTGACCAGAGTGTGGCCGCGACTCCGGCGACTGCGACCGATCCGTTGTTGCATCCCAGTAGAGTCGTGAGTCCCGTGCCGAGTATGGATTTGAATAGAGCCCAAGAATCCGTAGCCGGGAAACAGAGGAAGGCGACGAGAGACGAGGCGAGGAGGGAGGGCGGTGTGGGAGGGTTCTTGAGGGGCATGTTTAGGAGGAGAAAGGAGGAGGGAGGGGAGTATAGCAGGCTAGATGAGAATGGAGACGAGGCTTAGAGAGGGGGATATTCTTTGAGATGTGGTGTTGAAGTAGAGATAGAGTTAGAGCTGATCGGTGTTAGAGCTGGATCAGGAGCTGTGGAGGAGGGTTTTAGCTGGTGCCGGGTGCTAGATTCAGAAGTGATGAAGGTAACGTTACGGCAGACGATAGTGGAAGTCAATTTGCGTTTAGGTTTGGCGGGTTGAAGCGATGTTCAAGTTGTAGATACCAGTGTTCAAGTGCGAGTAGACTCTCTATCTAGCTGGTAGCTGGTTAGTTAGTGAGTTGCTGAGTTTGTTTAGTTAGTTGGTTAGAACGCAAATGTGGTTGATTTTTTTTTTTGGAACTATTCGAAATGAATCTATAACTGATCTAAGATTACTATTATACTGTTGCGCTGCACTGCCATGATTCCGTGCCGGTGGTTGGCGGACGGTGGTGGATGAAACTCGATAGTCTAAATATAGTACTACTACTGGTATTGCAGTCCTCAGATCAGATCAGATCACCTCCGATCACCATCGACTCCCTCTCCTTTCTATACTCCTCGCTGTCCTATCATCCTCCACCGACCATCCTGTACGAGTACTACACTGTGTTCTCTTGTACACTCATGTGCTGTGCCACCTCCCACCCGCCTGCTTCCCGTCCTGTCCCGTTCGATTCCCACCCGCCTCAAGACTCACCGGTGTCTCCGGATTCATCGCGATCTTAACGCCCATACGCATGTACAATAAGTCGACACTGTCGGTCGGTAGCATGCTGCTGGAAATAACCCGCGGAGTAGCACAGTGATATGGAAACATGGAAACACCGTAACATACGGGGTAACATGAAAACATGGAGACGGAGACATGGGAGGGAGTGTTGGAGGATGAGATGATGCTCATGCGATCGCGCGCGCGATCTGATGACGGGGGAGATTATCGATTATGTAGTATTGTACGGTGGATGGGAGGGGAGGCTGGATGACAATGTGGGCATTGGATGTGGATGTAAAGATGCGGATGCGAGACGGAGAAGCGAAGACGTGAAGGCGCCATACGCCCGCACCGCAGGACAGCACTCGTACACTGCATACATATGTACTGTAGAAGTGTGCTGCAGTGCATAGCATAGTATAACATACTCTATTGTGCTCTACATACGCAGACAATAGACTATAGTACATAATAATATTCGTCGCTTCAGCATATGAGCATCAGCATCGGACTGGAAACCGCAACAACAACGGTATCAGCAGCAGCAACATCAACATCAATCGGCCCGGCCTGGAGTAGATGCATCGGCATGAAAGCAGTTGGCAGCAGCAGAAGCGGCATTAAGATACAGCCAGCAGCAGCAACAGCAGTCTTGAAGCAGACAGCAGAGAAGGCTGCCAGGGGTGTCGCCAGTGTGTTGTGCATCAGCGACTGCAATATAGCCAGCCACAGCCGGAGGAGTGGCAGGAACACGCTCTGCAGTTGCAGCGGAGTCTAGACGGTGAATTGTGGAGGGTGGACGTTTTGGGGAGTTCGTTCTGGACGGTTTGAGAGGAGGGGAGGGTTCAAGTTTGTGGGTTTGATCATAGACCTACCGGTCTACCGGTCTATGTAGAATACTCTACATGTACATGTATATGTAGTTACGCGCTGAGAGGGGGAGGGGTGGAGATGGGATAGAGGGAGGGAGAGAGGGATATGAATAGGTCGTTACGCAGTTTGATCGTGATAACTAGTGGTCTGGAATAGCGTCCGATGTGAGGGAGGTGGAAATGGAAATGGATGGAACTGGAAATGGAAACATCGGTGAGCGATTTCCGGTACTGTTCTCAGTATCAAGTGTTGCGGTTTGAATGTGTTGTGTTTAGAGTGTTCAAGTTGCGGCCGACGATACGACGATATGGCGATATGGCTCGACCTCAACCCGGATGCCTATATTGTTTTTCGGGTGCGGCTGTGCTTCTTCTCTGTCTTATCTTGTTTGCGCAGCATCTGCATGTTGCAGAAACATCATGATGTTCACCTTGTTTTGCGGCGGTTGATCATACAGCTGATCATGATGATAACACTGGTCATGATGATGATGAAGCTGATGAAGAAGCGGATTAGCATCCCAGCATCCCAGCATGACGCTTTAACCACCCCGTGACGTTGTGCCGTCAAAACGTCAAATGCGCATTGTCCACCACGGCCATGGAGATGGGTGCGCCGCCGGGTCAGTGTGGGTGCCGCGTCATGCGGGGTCGGCACTTCATGGGTGGAATGTGGTCTTTTGAACGATGAATGATGAGGAATTGAATGGAGGAATGGTATGGAATGGTATGGGTGGATGGGATCATTGGGATGGATGTGTGACAGAGAGCTCATGGCGAGGCACTCGGTGTTTATGTTTTTTTGTTTTGGTTGCTGGGTGAGGGTGACGCGTGCATGGGGCGGAGGTGTTGCGATTTTGTATTGCGGGTTTTGAGGGGTTTAGAGGGAACAATTGGGGTTGGGGATGGGTCTGAAGAAGAAGACGAATATGAAGGACAACGAGAAGGAGGAATTCTACGAACGCAAAGTGTGGATCTGATCTCTTGGTCTGGGGATAGTGCGTTCGCCCTATCTGACAAGCTACTGTAAAGTAACTGCGTTCCTGGCTGGGACGCCTTTTTTCGTTAGGTAGCATGATTGGTGTAGCCGCTCCCGTTGGTCTGCCTTCATGCCAGAAGGCCAGACACCAGCCAGCCTCCAAACCACCATCGCCCCACACCTCTCGCTCACTCACCACACAACCAAGCAACCCCCTCCGACCCCCCCCCCCCCCCCCCCCCCCCCCCCCCCCCCCCCCCCCCCCCCCCCCCCGTAAAACTAAAACGAACGAACGAAACGACGACCCTTTCGCTATGCCCCGCTGTTAACCACCACGACCACCACCCACCGTCGCCGCCTCCTCCTCCTCTCCTCCCCCTCCGTCATTCCCAACGCGCAAAGTCGAACTCGGTCGCGCACTCCCTCTCCAACCCAGCCCAACACCAACCCCAACCAACCCCAACCAACCCGCACCGCCCCCCTCCTCCGCCCCCATCACCTCCTCATCATCCGGCAACCGAGCCAGACGACCGCAACAGAACGACGACACCGACGACGACGAGTGGTCAGCAACGGCAGCAGCGCAATCCCTCCTTCTCGCTATCGCTTCCATCTCCATCTCCACCGCCACATCAATCCATCCACCACCCTCTCCGCATCTCCGCATTTCCGCAAGACCATAAGTACACTTTGCTCAGTGCACGTCATCGTCCCGGGGGCCCAGTCGGCAGCAAGACGTGCGTGGGCGCCGATTCGACGACGACGCGTCGGAGCTCGCTGGCTGGCTGAGAGTTTCGGCTTGCTCTTCTTGACGACTTGACTTGACTCACTTGCGCACTCACTTGCACCGCAATCGCTCGCTAGAGAGAGAGTCAAGCACATCAACCACCACCTACCACCATTATACACGAGTTTTCTTGTTTCCTGCTTGGTCATTTTTTGCTTGTATTCTCCTTTTCCTCTTTTCTTTGTGTGTAACTTTTTTGCAGGATTGGAGTTGAGGACGGCGGATTGCATTTCTCGATTTCACATCTGCTTTTTTGTACTAACGACTGTTACGACGATAAACACGACGCTTTAACGACACATCTTTTGTTTTTCGACGATTCTTTTTAGTTTTGCGATACAGTTTTACTCGGATACCCTGATTGCATCAGCATCGTCTTCGTCATCTTCATCCGCCTCCTGATACCTCACTCACCTCACTATCATCAACCTTATTCCGCCTGTTACGATAAGATACTAACGAAAAATCTTCTTTTTGGGACTTGGTGTTTGGGTTTGGCGATTTGATCTTGGCTTGCGTTCCCTGCCACTACAGTACGTACCTACAGGCTGCTGCTGCTGCTCGCTATTTTGAATATCGATCTGCTTCGTGGACTGGTGTGCGTCTAATTGGGTCTCCTGCCGTCGCTCAAATCGGCAGTTCACACGTTGTCACTGCAGCAAGCGTCCAACAAGGCCAGCAAGCCCTCTTCCCGTGCCAACTGATAGCCCCCGAAGAAAGGGAGGCACGAACGGATTGGTACTGGTTGTCAATCTCTTCCCCCGAAGAGTCCTTTGTGCTGTCAAGGCGTCTATCTAGCTCTCCACGATGGCATCGAACGTGGCGGTTATGCAGCAACAACAACAACCACCACCGCAGCAGCGAAGTCGCGGCGACTCTATCGAGTGCTGGGATGATGACCCAGACTTTGCGGATATCGTCGACATCCCGACAACTCACTATTCCTCCAACCCCGCATCTGCTACCGCTTCGGCTTCAATCATGGGCTCCCCGACCTTCTCGAGAACAAGCGACTTTCAGAATCGAAGAGAATCCCTGTGCTCGAGTCGCATGTCAATGACTTCGGCCTTTGATCTCGATGGCATGGAAATGGACGAACATGAGTTGCCGCTTGATGATTCTCCAGCTGCAGCAATAGCGTCGGCGATTCGCGCCGGCATCCCGATTCCGGAAAACGTACCGTCGTCGGCGCTGGTTGGTGGCACTATTAAACGTCTGGGGAATAACAAGAAGAGCAGGAAAATCGCCGCCCATGATGACTGGAGCGAGGATTTGGAGCTGCCGACAGTCGTCAACAATCTCAGCGTGAAACGAACAGAGTTTCCGGATGCCCTGGATGAAATTATGGATGGACGACGGAGCGGTGTGGCTTCGCCGTTCAAGATGAATCTGATACCGTCGGCAAGCTCGCAGCTTAATAAGTTTAGAGATGAGCCGGAGGATGATGATTTTATGAAGGATTTCGATGATATCTCGTCGTCGCGATTGGTTTCGAGGTCCACGCTACCCTCGCCACCGTCGTCAGAGGCTCCCAGGGACTTGAGGTCCATGGATGAGGATTTCGACGCCGATTTCGAGTTTCCTGCCGATGCACCTTTGCGACTCAATGTCAACACGGTCGACAATAATCGTTTTGGCGCGATGGATGTTGGGTTTGATGATTGGGGCGAGCTGGATAGTGGAATTGGGGGATCATACTGCGGAGGATCACGACGCGGGGGTAGTACCAACGGCGATCGGTTGAATTCGGCTGCAGGATTGCTCTCACCAACAATGACGGCAATGACGATGGAGAGTGAGGATGAAATGTTGCTTGATGGGTTGATTCTTCCTGATGGAGGCCTTCCGGATTTGAACACAGTGCTGGAGAAGAGGAAACGACAGGTCATGTCGCCGGGGAGAGAAGAACCGCCGTTCAGAATTCAGAAGGACCCAGATGTCGAGCGAGATGATGATGATGGGTTCTTTGATGGCATTGAGATTGGTGACGGGGAATTGTTTGATGCACATAAACTCACTCTTAATCGGAATGTGAAGCAAAAACAGGAACCGAGGAAGAAGAGTCCCACGAGACGAACGGCCATGAGTTTGACGTTTACAACAAATACGGAAAAGTTGAATACCCCGAAGGCTTCCACCACGAGGAATCGATTGTCAAATGGCCCGGTGCTGTTGCCGTCGTCCTTGGAACCGGTCGCGGAACGCGATAACCCTCCGCCAACTGTGAAGAAGATTGCGCCGTCGACGACACGGAACAGGTGGTCTGGAAATAATGGAACAGCATCGACAACGATGTCGGATCTTGCCAACATTCCACCGCCTCCCGCAATTCCAGGATCCCGGCTTGAGAGGAATTTGGGAAAGAAGACTTCTACTCGTGGGTTGCCAAAGAATGAAAACATGGCTCCTACAACAACCAGTGCTCAGCTTTTGAGAGCGAAAAGATCAATGCAGAATATCGCGAAAGTCACAGGAGGTACCAACACTGCTTCACAGAAAACCACTCGGCAAACGATACAGCCCCCGATACGGACACCAAGCGCTCGGCCGTCTAGCAGGACTTCGAATGGGAGACCACCCAGCAGCAATGCGAACAGCGCTGGTCGCCCGACAAGCACCGGTAGCCGTCCACCGAGTAGCGGCGCTAATAACCGTCCTGCTTCACGATCCAGCATTGGGAGACCTCCTAGTCGCGAAGCTCAATCATCGATCCGCCCGAAGACT
Source organism: Ascodesmis nigricans (assembly GCA_004786065.1). NCBI lineage: Eukaryota > Fungi > Ascomycota > Pezizomycetes > Pezizales > Ascodesmidaceae > Ascodesmis > Ascodesmis nigricans. The sequence continues at coordinate 256,202 of ML220149.1, read as the reverse complement.
CCGCATGCCAACAATAATAAAATCGGTTTCCGGCACCCGGCTCCGTTCCTCCCTGCTGGGAGCTCGGTCAGGACGAGTCACCATGTTGCGCTCAAGTCATCACGGCAGACATTGGGGCCTGAGGAGCGTCCGGCTGTGGATAAACGGCCTACTTCGAGGTTACAGCAACGTTCAGGAATGACACCTCGTCACTCGCCTTCATCATCCGGCGCTAGTAATGCAACAATGGTGAAGAAGTCGACGACATCTTCGACGCCCCTGGTCGCGCCGGAACATCTTCGCCGTGAGGCAGCTTCAACAATGACACAGCCTACGAGGAAGAGGTATTTTGGCGATGGAACGGAATTGGAGGCGTTTGATGATCTCCCGACAAGTTCGAAACAGGAGAACCGCTTCACTGTGACGCCGGTAGCAAAGGGGGCTCCGAGGTCAGTGAGACCAAAGAGCTTGACCGTGCCAAGGGAGGAACAGCCGAAGAAGCGGATTGATCGGTTTGGAAGGCAGAGTCAGAGCCAGAGTGATGTGCCCAGCTACTTGAGAGATACTGCGGGTATGTATTTTCTTTCAGAATCGGGATTGGATGTTGGTGAATGAGGTTCTAACGACCGTGACTACGATTACAGCGTCTCGGAATGCAAGAGAGATTACACAGCAGCGGCTGGGGATGACGACGCCTGCACCACCGAGCCCGCCAACGGATCGCTGGAGAAATCAGATTGCTCAGCGCAGCTCTGTCACCCCGAGAGCATCGAAGAGGAAGACTCAGGCAAAGCCGCATCTTATCAAGCCAATGGGCAGCATTAATGCCATTCCAAAAGGTGTGTTATCTGCATTCCGTTTGGTTGTTTTTTTTCATGAGGGTTTGGAAGGGGAAAACGTGGTTGGATGATAAGACGCCTGGTGGTCTGTCATGTGGTGTGGTGTCGTTGATCGTTTCGGTGAACCGGATGAGAGATGGCTCTTGGAGACGATGAGGGATGGATGCCTACCCTCATCCCCGTGTCTCCGGTCTTTCGAACCCTCCTCCTCCCACCCCAAAAATCATGTACCTGTCGATCCAAGAACCCCCTAGCTAACCGCGACGATCACAAATCAGAAGCCGCCACCAATGGCATGACCTATAACCCGCGCACGATGCGCTGGGACGGCAACGAAAAAGCGCTCGCCGCCTTCGACCCCCCCACCACCAGCACCACCGCCCACACAACCCCAGCTACAACCACACTCACCTCCACCCGCACCCCCACCCGCGCCCCAGCCCTCATCACAAAATTCCCCACCACAAACTCTACCCCAGTAGTCCAAGTCGTCGGCGGCATGGTCTTCGACCCATCCCGCATGTGCTGGCTCAAAGTCGACGAAGACCCGGACGATGACGAGCTCGATCCGTTTGAAGGCGTGGAAGACATCCCCGCAGATGATATCATGTCGACTGATACGCAATCCGTTGCTGCGGCTGTTCCCGGCTGTGGTGGTGGTAGCGGTGCCGGCAGCGGTGTCAGCGGCGGTGGTGGCACAGGAGGCGGCAATAACTCGATCATAATGGGCGGCACCAGCTCGTTCGGCGGGCTTGCGGGAGGGCCGCCGAGGCTCAGTAGTGGGTTTGGGGAGTTTGTCGTGGGAGAGGAGTTTGATGTCGGCCCGATGTTTGTGGGCAGGCAGAAGGAGGAGGAGGAGAGGTGGCGGAGGAGGGTGGAGGGGTGGGTTGTTGATAGTGAAGGTGGGAGTGGGGGTGGGGGAGGACTGGTCGAGAGGGGGTATTTATTAAGAGAGTTGTTGACGGATCCGGCGTTTGCGGTGATGGTGATGCATCAGAGGAGATAGTGAGGGAGAGGGAATGTGTTCTGTGCTATTAGGTAGAGAAAGAGAGAAAGAATTGTAATATTATTAGGCTTTGGGCTTTGGACTTTGGATACCATCTTCCTAGCGCTTTCAGGGTGTGGCTTTTGTTGCTTCTGGTCTGGATTTTAATATGGTTGCTTGCGCTTCTTTCTTGTTTTTGCTATTCTGGTGTGTTGCTTTGTTTTTTTTATGTTTTTGAGGTTACGGGTTTGAAGAGCACACACATCCACCACATCATCATCGATAGGCGTTTATCTAGTACCCCGTTTATGGATTTATTCTTCTATGCTTTTATTTTGTTTTGGTTGCTTTCTGGGGGGGGTGGACGGGGTTTGATGGTTGTAGTACTACGCGGCTTGAGAGTGGAAGTCACGATGGGGCTTGATTTGAGAATGAAATGGAAGATGGAGGCTTGTTCTATTCATTGTAGTTGTTGTTTTTAGTTGAGGTTGAGCTTGTATATCGGATAACGTTGGGAGTCGAGTCTCGGGAATGGTTGAGAGGAAGAATTGATATTATGCTACTGCTACTGATATTACTACGTGAGGTTTGGTGTTAGACAGTGTGGTGACGCGATATGGCATGGGGGAGGGTGTTGGGAGCTGGATGGGGGGAGGGAGACGAAGAGAGGGGACTGGGAGCGGGATATTGAGGAGGGAAAAGGAGGATAGGAGCTGACGGTGCGGGACTCGACGCATCGGGGAAATGAGGTGAGGAAGAGCGGAGTCGGAGTGGCAGTGGCATGAAGTGAGGATGGGGATAAATGCTGGAGTGAGTGGGTAGTTGGTAGCGGGAGTGTACGAGTGTATGGTTGGAATGGATTGACTTCAAGCTCTAGTTATGTGTGGATACTGGGTTTAATGGCCGGCCGGGATGATATGCCTCCAGCATTGTACTCCGTGCGAGGGTCTCCGAATAAATTACACACCTCTCACTCTCAGCTTCTCATTTCCTCGGGCTTTGTTCTCCACGAGTCTGAAACCTGTTGATTCTACACTACTCTGTTCTACATACTCCATCCATAGCCTAAACTCCTCCGTCGATGAAACTAAAAACCAAAAAGACGTTTTTCAAAAAAGAATACTGACAAGAGTGGGATTTGAACCCACGCCTCTTTCGAGACCGCAATGCAGACCACATTGGAATGTGGCAAGTTGAGAGAAGAACTTGAGTGCGGCGCCTTAGACCGCTCGGCCATCTTGCCGTTGATTGGCCGATGGCGAGTTTTGTTAAACATGAGGAGTTTTGTAGTTGATTTGCTTTACAGTGGAGGAAGAGTAAAGCAAGGGAAGAAGAAACCGGTAGATGCAGGAGAGTCTAAGTGCACAGCAGTGTACAGCTCAAAAGGCGGCCACTGCAAAGGCAGCAAGGCCGGCGAGAGAATGGTTGAAAACGGATGAAACAGAGTTTTTTCGAGTAGATGCAGTACGGCACTGCGGAAAGGGGACGCTTTGTATGTTAGTTCTCGCGCCATATCCCAAAGGGACGCATGCGCTTAAATGATTACAAACAAACAAACAAACAAACAGTGGAGGAAGGATGGGGGAGGGAGCAGCACGAAGAGGGAGGAGTTGAAACGGAAGAAAGAGGGGAGTAGGAGGTACCGAGAAGAGGGAGCGGAGAGAGCAGAGGACGGAGAGAGCAGAAGGCGGAGGGGAGGTGGCATACACAATAATGGAAAGGAAGAGGAGAGAACGTGCTTAGCAGCCCGCTAGCACAACTCAAAAGGCGGCCATCGCCAGCGCAAAAGGTCGGCGAGAAATAGGGTTGAAAGTGGACGAAACCAATGTACGGAATAAACCAATGTAATGGAAGCAATGGGGCGGGGGAGGGAGGAGGCTTGTAGAGTAGATGACGCGCCATATCCCAAAGGGACGCATGCGCTTAAATGATATCAATCAATCTATCAATCAATCTTTACAGTGGAGGGGATTCAGTCTGGAGATTCGGTTTGGAGGATTCCTTTAATCGGCTTGAGGGTACTATCACGTTGGCAAGGAAAGGGCTGAAATCGGACGAAATCGAGGATGGTTAAATATTGCAGCTCAAGGTGAAGTTCCTCTGCCGCAGGTCACCAGGAGGTCAAAATAGCCCAGTTTGAGAAGCGTCACAATGGGCTTAAAACTAGTAGATAGATTCTTCGGGAGCGTCACTGAGGAAGCGGGCGTGTGTCACAGTCGGAAATACCAACATGTCGAGAAAGAGAGTGCAGAGGATTAGAACTCAGCGGACCTGAGCATGGAAGTTGCTGCAGGCTATGGAGTGGGATATGGACACGAAATTCATGCCGTTGGACTGTAATATAGCACAATGTCCGGTGTCACAACAACCGGCTTATAGCAACTTCATCTTTATCTACAGTAGGTGCTTTTTTTTCACTGCGGGAGGGGAGGTTAGGATGAGAAGTCTCGAGCCGTATCACAACGAGATAAGGATGGGTAGATAGATGGTTGCAAGGAGTCACTGCCCACATTGAATGTTTAAGATTGTGGGTTGAACAAGATTCAGAACGGAATAGGCAGAGGAAGAGAAATGAGGAGAGTGTCGAAAAAGGTGTTTTCCACCCTCGCCACATTGCGGCAGGTAGGCTAGAATAGGTAGGTAAAAAAGGATTCATAAATGAGAATACAAAAACATGATGACAAGAGTGGGATTTGAACCCACGCCTCTTTCGAGACCGCAAACCACATTTGATGTGATAAGTTGTGAAACTTGAGTGCGGCGCCTTAGACCGCTCGGCCATCTTGCCTGGTGATGAGTAATAATTGGCTTTTTGATATAGGTATATGTGTTACTAGCATGAGATGGGAAAGGAACGGTCTACCTTAAATCGATAGGAAAAAGAGACAGCGACGAATGCTGGTGGTGCGAAGGACCCCGTCAGACCCGCGACCACCTGTTCAAGGAGTGTAGAACATGGAGAAGGGAGCAAGAGGGGCTCTGGAACACACTGAGGAAAGAAGGGTTCATGAAGACGTACGCGCTGTCGACAATCTTTGCGGAACCCAGGGCCACTCAGGCAATCCTAAAATTCATCGAAGAAACGCAGGTGGGGAGATCCAAAACGGAAGAAGAGGACCTGGCGAGAGCGGACAAGGAGCAAGAAGAGTGGGGATGGGAGATAGCGGGTGGAGAAGAAGGTGGGGAGGGTTAGACCCAACATGTAACGCAGAAGAAGGAAAGATTCGGTAGAAACAGGAGAGCCGAAGCACGCATCAAGCGTGCAGCTCAAATGGCGGCCACTACAAAGGTAGCAAGGCCGGCGAGAAAAGGGTTGAAAGCGGATGAAACAGAGTTTTTTGAGTAGATGCTGTATAACACTGCGGAAAGGGGACGTTTTTGTATGCTAGTTCTCGCGCCATATCCCAAAGGGACGCATGCGCTTAAATGATTACAATCAATCAATCAATCGATGGGAAAGGAATTCGCGCCATATCCCAAAGGGACGCATGCGCTTAAATGATTACAATCAATCGATGGGAAAGGAAGATTGAGGTCGATGCAGTTAATAACAAGAGTAACACCTTAGCTTGTCCTGATTGAATAAGACTGATCATACCGTCTCGTGAGGCTATGTAGAGAATGATTCGCCTCGCCAACGATTGTGGCCCACCCACACCATTCATCAATCACCCATCATCCATCACATCCCATCTCTCCCATTCCACCATTCTGCTCGCTACACCCCACGCTAACGCCCAGCTTGCCGAACGTCTCGTGCAGTAGAGTATGGTACAGACACGCCTTTCCCACCTGCACCGTCCGTCGATGTTTCACGATTTCGATACCACCCACACTACACAATTCAGCACCTTTTTGCGTTTTGGGAGCTATCCATCCTGTACGAGCCTAAAACCGTCCAAACCGAGCAGGCGAGTCGACCGTGACAGGAGCAACACCATCACCAGCCGCCGCGGGGGATACGCTGGCATTGACACCCCGCAGACAGAGACGGACACATGGGGGCAAGAACGCGAGCGCGCAGTGCGCTGTGGGGTGGTTGTCGGCATGTGAACTGCCTTCCAGCACGGAGACGTGGTGGACCAAGAGAGAGGATACGTATCCTTTCTTCTTACCCTACAGCTACAGCTGGTCGCAGACAGGCGGAACTTGAACTTGGTCCGCCTTCCATGACAGAACTGGGAGCTGGGGGCCTTTCACGGAGCAATGCGGATGCGGCCCGAGACGGAACGCTTCAGTGCTGCTTAATACGCCGATGAATATACCTGTCAGAATGACAGCACCGCTTGGGGTGATGGATGGGCGGTGACGGCTGAGGGCGGCAGCATATGAGGCGACCAGGCAGACACCCCACCCAGAGATGGATGCAGATAAAAAAAGGAGGGGAATAGGCGAGCTGCGAGCAGAACTGTATATATGAGGTGTACATACTGGATATTTGTCTAGTCCTGACTGACCACGAGAAGGGTATGAAATGCGGTGTGGCCAGCGACTAATCTCTCCTACACCATGGAGGTAAAGTTGTGGTAGGATTCAGTCATTTGATTGAGGGAGAAAAAAAAGGTGGTGGCGTTTTGTGAAGTACGAGAACGGAGCAATTGGATGCAGAGGTCGGCATGCCGGTTACTTGACAGTGCAGGATTGAATCGATCATTGAGATCATGTCACATCACATATCAGATTTTCCGTATACAGTGTGATCTTGCGATTCACTGTAGCCGAGAAGCTGAGTGATGAATATCCTGGGTGTGGAGCCAGGGATGAATGATAGATTGGGGATGTGAAACCTTTTAAAAATGGGAACGCTGAATTTAGAGTGGTGAAAGCTGACCATGATGGTGGAGGCTTTTTTCGCGTTGCGAGGAGAGAGAAGTAGGACTATCCAATCAGATCCCAACCTTCCGCCCTACCGGGACGCGGAACCGGGAGAGCTGATATCAATCAATACGAAAGACTCAATCGCCCCATTCAACCGGTCATAAACACCAGATATGACCGTGTCCTTCATCTCCATCACATCCTTTCGTAAGCATGTGCCGACATGCTCTTCCATTTATCATGGTCTCAAGTCGTTCCGCGTGGGGTGCATGAAACACGATCAATTGGATATCGATATAGTACACTTGCCATGTACGCTGCGCGTTCTCAAGCTGCTCTTCGTGCAGAATGTCTGCGAGGTGTGGGACTTCATCTATCGTAAAGTATGCCCGCCGAGAAGATATGGAAACACTGGCCCATCCAAACGGCAGCCGTTTCTGGTTAGGGTCCATGGAGGACTTGATGAGTTTCGATGATTGATGAGCGAAGAATCAATTCACCTCGTATCTTGCGGATCCGGGACTTATACATACGATTGACACCAGTGGTGAGAGGCCAGAGTATCTTAAGGTCAAAGTGGCAAACAGCTAGCTAGGAGAGGAGATATCGAAATATCCTAATTTTACCGGTACCGGTGCCTTGGTCCGGTTAAGCGACGACCTCCAAAATTCACGGCCATCACTTTATCGACTCCGGTTTTAAGGCGTCCAAACAGTAAACAGATGCTCCAGTGAGGTCTCATAGGTAATGTAGCGTGCATCTATATCAGATTTCATTCAAGGCGTCCCCAGGAATCTTTTGTTTTCCGCCCTGGTCCGGTCAGAAATGGTGTTGACGTCTGTGATTTGTCCATCACCTCATCCAACGGCCAAACTGGCAGAGTGATCGCTATCGGTTATCGAGATCCTTACTCTGAGAAATGGCGGTTAAGCCAATCCTTTATGTGAGCTGAAATTTCACTTGTCCGAGGTGTAAACGGAAACAGCTGTGGATGTAAACCGCATTCTGCATGTAGCAGACTTACCCCAGCCCGTTTGAAGCAATACAAATGTGACCGGGGAACTCAAACAGATCCTGAGGAAGAGAAGGTGTACAATTCATACCTACTAGTAGGGAGATTTGACTGCCTGAGACCGCTTCTAAGGCTGGCTACTAAGCATTGTTCTTAAGAAGGTAGGTATCTAGTCCGCATCTTTGCCTATACATCTACTAGTATACTAGTATCTCGGATAATATTCCCCGTACTAGTGGCTTGGTGATGCCTGGCCTCCCCGAGCTCTTGGGACGGATGGCGTAATGCCCGGGTGAAACGGATCTGATGGTCCTCGTTCCACCGGCATATCTCACCACAACTAACCATTGCTGAATTATAGATAGTTCATCATCACTACTAGCAGAAGTTAAGCTCTATATACCTTCAGACTAAACTTTTCGTCTTATCCACACCAGTGTACTCGAGCCCGGACCAGTGAGGCTCAACGTTACTGGATACCTTCTTAATGATAGAACTTATGCATTCCTCCATACCCCCAATCTTGCTCCTGCTCGAGGACAGACAAAAGATAATCCCACGTCCATCTCACCACCAGGCCTCCCATCCAACTCCAACTCTCAATCCCCTGCACTTTTCCGTCATCTCCAACCTAAGACCCCAATCACTCTCCTTAATACACCCTCATGCTATATAACCTGTCGGTCTCGTTACCAGCCGTCTATAACCACCTATCCCAGGAGCGTCCATCCGAGCGGGTATGCATGGTAATCCCACGATGCCCGGGAATCACACCTGTGGCTCTCCTCGAGGTAAGAACGGGGGATGATCCGTCCCATGCTACTCATACGCGTAGGTATCTCCATACAAAGGGTATCCACAACTCGGATAAAAACAAGCAATCCATACCTACGGCTGAGTGCACGGTACCGACGTACGTTTCTCACCGGGGTTGCAGCTGTCATCATGTATTGCAGATCATGCCATGTCAGTGACATGGCGCCGGAACGGCTCGTATCATTATCCTGGGGCCGTGATACCGTAACATGGACTAGTAGCAACTTGGTTTCACCGCTGGAGCCCGGTAACTTGAACTCCGCTATCACAGTGCTGATAGCCCTATGTGTTTTTTCTCTTCGTGGCATGCGCGAGGACTCGTACCGAGTTGTCGTTCTCTGAAATCTCCGAAACTTAGTCTGAGCCCTTCGAGCCCTTCCACTGACGGTTACCAGCGGGGAGGAGTGTTCCAGCTCAAGATGAATAGACATTGAATCCCAAATATCATGCCATCTTCTTGAAGTTCGGCCAACGTTGAAGCGTATACACCGTCAATGGGGGCCATGTGATATGTGAATCGCGATGTCGAACATCACTTTCGTTTCAGCTCACCGATGAAGCTCACATTTGGCACACACACATCGCAATTCACAAATGACATGTGCGAGGATCATTACATGTTTGCACTGACCGACAAACAACGGAGTCACTGATTCGATTTTGAGATCTCGATCAGGATCCGGGGTTGAGGGGGAAGCAACAGAGCTTGTTTGCTGTGTGGAAATCACAAAACTTCGCAAGCTCTCAGGTTCAAGATGACTTCAAGGCATCTGAAGCGGCCCGGGAGTCAGATCACAATTCCACATTTCCACATTTGACGTTTTGAAGCTCTGGGAAACCACATCGCAGTAAAAAGAGAGAAACATATTAAAACATACACTAACTATCAACAAAAAACAACGAAACCTCCCAAATCCAATCCTCAGTTTTGACTTCGTTGTGACCTAAAAACAAAAAACAAAAACAAAGTACAAGAAAACCAACATGTCGAATTCAGAAACCACGGTACCGGTACTCCGGAGGTTTCCCATAAATCTGTCGAATCAAAAAAGCCCACTTTTCCCCTCGCAGGCATCCTCTCCGCCTCTCCCCTGTCCCACTGCATCCAAATCCGCCCAAACTTCCCACCTTCTTCTGCCTCCACGACGAACAGGAGGCCCACTCTTCATCGCATGTACCACACATTTGCTTGTAGTTTTCGAGCCCGCCTTACCGCCTGCTGTAGCAGAAGTGAAAATGTAACCAACCTCAACACGAAAAACAGGTCCCCGGGAAACGCAATACCCAATAATTCGAACCCACCCCCGGTGCATTGACTGACAGACGAGACACGCATCGCATCGCATCGCAGTGTAACAGGGAAGAGAGGGACAGTCTGAGGAAGATGAAAAGAGGAGAAAAGGCGGTACCACAGGATAACCCACATACCACACAGGAGACATGTCATCAGGCGGAAAATCCCTCATCGAAAAAGGTCGAGAAAAAAAAAATCCCCACAAAGAATATCGGTATGATAATGAAAATTTGGAAACAAAAGCGTTAAAACACAATCATCAACATCAACAAATGAGTGCGGTTCAGACGTT